>VXCM01004968.1:0-38549 GCA_014773175.1 Lucifuga dentata
ACTTACTATAATTTTTTTTATAGCCTTACTATACACTTACTATAGTCTTACTATACACTTACTATAATTTTTTTTATAGTCTTACGATACACTTACTATAGTCTTACTATACACTTACTATAGCCTTACTATACACTTACTATAATTTTTTTACACTTACTATAGTCTTACTATACACTTACTATAATTTTTTATGCACTTACTATAGTCTTACTACACACTTACTATAATTTTTTTATAGTCTTACTATAGACTTAATATAATTTCTTATGGACTTACTATAGTGTTATTATACTCTGACTATAGTCTTACTATACACTTACTATAATTTTTTATGCACTTACTATAGTCTTACTACACACTTACTATAATTTTTTTATAGTCTTACTATAGACTTAATATAATTTCTTATGGACTTACTATAGTGTTATTATACTCTGACTATAGTCTTACTATACACTTACTATAATTTTTTATGCACTTACTATAGTCTTACTATACACTTCCTACAATTTTTTATGCACTTACTATAGTCTTACTACAGACTATAATTTTTTTTAAAGCCTTACTATAGCCTTACTATATTTTTTAAGTCTTACTATACACTTACTATAATATTTTTATAATCTTACTATACACTTACTATAGTCTTACTATAAACTTACTATAGCCTTACTGTACACTTAGTATAATTTTTTATGCACTTACTATAGTCTTACTATACACTTACTATCATTTTGTATGCACTTACTATAGTCTTACTATAATTTTTTTATAGCCTTAGTATACACGTACTATAAGTTTTTTTTAGTGTTACTATACACTTATTATAGTCTTACTATACACTTACTATAGCCTTACTATACACTTAGTATAATTTTTTTATGACCTTACTATACACTTACTATAGCCTTACTCTACACTTATAGCCTTACTATAGTCTTACTATACACTTACTACAATTTTTTATGCAGTTACTATAGTCTTACTATACACTTACTATAATTTTTTATGCACTTACTATAGTTTTACTGTACACTTATAGTCTTACTATACACTTACTATAATTTTTTTATAGTCTTACTATACACTTACTATAATTTTTTTATACAGTTACTATAGCCTTACTATAAACTTACTATAGTCTTACTATACACTTTCTATAAATTTTTTATACAGTTACTATAGCCTTACTATAAACTTACTATAGTCTTACTATACACTTACTATAGTCTTACTATACACTTACTATACCCTTACTATAGTCTTACTATACACTTACTATAGCCTTACTATACACTTACTATAATTTTTTTTTATAATCTTACTATACTTACTATGGCCTTACTATACACTTACTATAGCCTTACTATACACTTACTATAGCCTTACTATAGTTTTACTATACACTTACTATAGCCTTACTATACACTTACTTTACCATTACTATAGTCTTACTATACACTTACTATAGCCTTACTATACACTTAGTATAGCCTTACTATAGTCTTACTATACACTTACTATAATTTTTTTATACAGTTACTATAGCCTTACTATAAACTTACTATAGTTTTACTATACACTTTCTATAAATTTTTTATACAGTTACTATAGCCTTACTATAAACTTACTATAGTCTTACTATACACTTATTATAGTCTTACTATATACTTAATATAATTTTTTTTATAGTCTTATTATACACTTACTATAGTCTTACTTTTCACTTACTATAGTCTTACTATACACTTACTATAATTTTTTTATACAGTTAATATAGCCTTACTATAAACTTACTATAGTCTTACTATAAACTTACTATATAGTCTTACTATACACTTACTATAATTTCTGATGCACTTACTATAGTCTTACTATACACTTACTATAGCCTTACTATACACTTAATGTATTTTTTTATGCACTTATTATAGTCTTACTATACACTTACTATAGCTTTACTATACACTTACTATAGTCTTACTATACACTTACTATAATTTTTTTATACAGTTACTATAGCCTTACTATAAACTTACTATAGTTTTACTATACACTTTCTATAAATTTTTTATACAGTTACTATAGCCTTACTATAAACTTACTATAGTCTTACTATACACTTATTATAGTCTTACTATATACTTAATATAATTTTTTTTATAGTCTTATTATACACTTACTATAGTCTTACTTTTCACTTACTATAGTCTTACTATACACTTACTATAATTTTTTTATACAGTTAATATAGCCTTACTATAAACTTACTATAGTCTTACTATAAACTTACTATATAGTCTTACTATACACTTACTATAATTTCTGATGCACTTACTATAGTCTTACTATACACTTACTATAGCCTTACTATACACTTAATGTATTTTTTTATGCACTTATTATAGTCTTACTATACACTTACTATAGCTTTACTATACACTTACTATAGTCTTACTATACATTTACTATAGTCTTACTATAAACTTACTATAGTTTTACTATACACTTACTACAGTCTTACTATATACTTACTATAAATTTTTTTTATAGTCTTACTATAGTTACTTTAGTCTTACTATACACTTATTATAATTTTTTGTACATTTACTATAGCCTTACTATATACTTACTATAGTCTTACTATATACTTACTATAGTCTTACTCTACACTTACTACAGTATGTGTTGTAAGTTGTATGACATTCTTTTGTCATTTTGTTACAATTGTCTGTTAAAGTTGAGTGGGTGTGGCTTATTGTGGAAAAGTTATGATATCTCATGAAAGATTAGGTGGATTTTTACCAAACTTGGCAAATATCAGTAAACACAAGTTCTGCAAAAACTGAATTATTCGTTGAGTTGTTGAACATGCTTGGACCCCGCTTATTGCCGCTTGTATCTATACTGCATTTTAATCTTTTTATCTCCTCATTCTGCCTCAGTCACATTCCAGAAACATCTTTATTTAATGTACGACAGGAACCTTTAGAGGTACTCTGCTACTTTAATCCAGTATTTAAATTACAACTGTACATATCCAGTAAATACTGCAATATGCTATAAAAAAAAACTGTAATATTCCAATACTGACATAACTATTATACTGTAACATTATATTTAATATGTCTATATAGATTTTTTATGGGATAATTTTTATATTTATTGTTTACCTGTAAATTATCTTTTTTTATTCTTGCTATTTATGTTTATTTTTGCCTTATTTTTCATTTTACTTATGTTCATGAGCACATTACTTATCTATCTATCTATCTATCTATTAAATTTTGGAGACTTTCTGCTTTTCATTTTAGGAAACATTTTACTTTTTAGTTTTTTACTCCATGATTCATATTTTACATTCATGAATCATTTTGATTTGATTGATTTATATTAATTATTTACTTAGTTTGATTTGATTTGATTTTTTAAAGAAATAAATAAAAGACAAAAGAAGTTAGACCTCATCATTCATAAAAACGTAATTATATTGTGTAGATAGTATAAAAAGAATAAAACCTTATAGCTGCAGAACTTTTCCTCAGAACATTCAAACATTTAATCAATCAAACCCTCCTTAAATACAAAAATAATTATAATAATGTAATACAATTATTATAATCATATAATAAAGTCATAAAATATAAAATATCGCTGATATGAATCCTCTCTTTCTTTTCTTCTTTTCTTCTGATAAGGTACGTGGGGGGGGGGGGGGNAGCGCTGGTCCCTGGGGTGCTGCTTCCTGGAACCATTGGTCTGTCTGCTTTCATACTGCTGTCATTCTGGACGGGGTTGTCATGGAAACGGCGTCACGACACACACACACACACACACACACACACACACACACACACACACACACACACACNTGGTCCCGGTCACTGAGGCTCCGGATCTCAGATCACCGGTTCCACCAGAAGCCGCTCATTCCAACCAGAACCATGCTGCACCTGCACGGGAGTGCGCATCACGTGCACACCGTTAACAGGTAACTGAAAGAACGAAATCTCAAAACGTAACATTATATTTCTTTAATATCTCTGCGATGTTTGTCAGGAACAACTTTAGGTATTTATTTACACGCTGTAATGTTAAGAAATAAGACATATTCACGTTAATATCTGACGTTTATTTAACTTACAGAATGACGTCATTTTATAACACTAATCACAAAATGAAAGGTGCAGTTAGACATTTTAATGAAATGTTTTTAAAACAAAAGGACAGTTAAAAAGAAAAACCTTTAAATTTTTATCAAATTAAGGTGGAATCATCATTATAATTATTGTTGTTATTATTATTGATTCAGTGATTTTGAATTAACTGATCATAGTGGAGCCATAACTGCTGTTACAACCATTATTAAAGGACCATACCACACATTTTTCATGTTTGAGCCTAATATATTCAGTTTTCATACATGTAATGTTACTGACAATCATTTCCAAAGCATACTACTGGAACGGTGAATTAAAAATGTTTTTCCTACCTTCCAGACCTCCATTGGTTTCAGTTCATTCTGCTATTAAAATCAACTTGTTGATACTGTAAACGTTCTTGGGATAGGTAATCCATCATCACCAACAAGACGTGTATTCAGGTTTTTTTAGAAGTTATGTAATTTTAGTGTTTAAGCTCAATAAAAAGCGTGGAGTGAATGTATGCCTCCACCGGGGAATATAGTCCCAAAAGAAGACCTGCGTTTATGGAAAAATTTAAAGGACCGTGACTTCATAAGGCTGTGTAACTATTAGCAGGAGAAACATGGATTTTTAAGGTGGGTGTATCACTTGAATATTTGATTTTGAAAGATTAAGAGATTTAGCAAAATATCAGGAAAGCTGAAATACGGTTTTATCCTTTGGGAAATGATTGTCAGTAACGTAACATGTATGAAAACTGAATATATTAGGCTCAAACATGAAAAATGTGTGGTATGGTCCTTTAAAAGGGTATAATTAGATTCTCTTTAAAGATCATGTTTGTTTATGTATTTATCATCACCTCTCCATCTGTCTCTCTGTCTGTCTCTCTGCAGTTCTGGACATCGATGTGTCCTGATGAAACACAGGCTGAGTTCGTTTGATGATGGTAAATTCAAACACAAAACATCAAAACTCATCAGCCTGTCGAGAAAAACAAACTTCTTAAGGTCACATGATCACAGAAAATCTCTGTTTCTCCTCTGTTGTTGTCATGATGGTGTTGAACTTTGACCCTGAGCTGCCTGACCTTTGATGAATGAGTGAAAGTGAATCAAAAACAGAAAATAACCAAACAGCTGCTCAAAATGACGCTTTTCTGTTTTACGTGATTCATTTGAATGCAGCGTTAAAGTTCCTCTGTAACGTTTTCTTCTAAACACATTCAGTTGTTCGTCTGCACATCCTTTCTTTTTGCTTCCTGTTTTGTTGTTTCACCTGTTCGCCGTTTCCTCCCTTCAGCTTCACAACCAAAGATCCAACGTCGGATCTTCACCAACAACCGGGAACGTTTTCGTCAGCAGAACGTGAACGGTGCGTTCACTGAGCTGAGGAAGCTCCTCCCCACTCACCCACCTGACAGGAAGCTCAGCAAGAACCAGATCCTTCGCCGGGCCNAGGAAGCTCCTCCCCACTCACCCACCTGACAGGAAGCTCAGCAAGAACCAGATCCTTCGCCGGGCCCTCGACTACATCAACTTCCTGTCTCAGGTAGTCAGAGACCAGGACCAATGGGTGCACAGCACTGACATCGTGGGCGGAGCCACGTCGCTGAGGGCGCACAGGAGCCAAGCAGGTGGCATGGAGCAGGAGCAGGAGGAGGAGGAGGAGGAGGAGGATGGGCTGCAGGGGGCGCCGTCGNGGTGGCATGGAGCAGGAGCAGGAGGAGGAGGAGGAGGAGGAGGATGGGCTGCAGGGGGCGCCGTCGCCAAACTCCTGCTGTGACAGTCTGCCGGACGGCGAGTTCAGCCTGACAGAACAGGAAGTACTCGCCTATTTTACTTAACAGAAGTAACTTATAGCAGTATAAAATACTCAAAAGCAGTAAACGTAGATTTATTGAAGTTTTGGGAGTGTAGGAAGTAGGAGTACAAGTACGATACGAGTACGAGTACGATACGAGTACGAGTACTCAGAGTAACGACGAGTTTAGTTTAGTTTCACTGTCGGGTGAAAAAACCTCGTATCTTCATTTTGGAGATTTTTACGTTTTTGTATCGTTTGAAAAAAGAAGAAGCGACGTTTAGTTTGTTTCTGTTAGAAAGACGATGTGGATGTGACTTTTTTTTTGAGTTTCTGCTGTCAGAGCAGAAAAACAGCTTTAATCTGTTTTATAAACTGTTTTTTTTTTTAAAAATCAGCTCATTTATGAAAATTTCTGACAGAAATATTTCTGACTGAATTTTGTAAAACTAATGTAAATAAAAATAAAAGTTTTTCATTAAACTTGTGCTTCACAGATTTTTTAATGATAACACAGAGAATCCTTGTTTCTGATTGGCTGGCAGGACTGGAGAGAAAAATTTAAGTATAAAACAGATAATTTACTTAAAACTTTTTTTTTTTTTTTTTTTTTTAGCTCTGCTTTCAATTTTGATTCAAATTTGAATACTAAGATACTAACTGTAAATTCTTAAAGGGGACATATGATGCGTTGGAGGTAAACTCTGAATTTCTGGCCTCCAAATGGAAAAACTTGAAGAAAACGCTTCAACTTAGAATTTCTACTCAGAAATCAGACGAGTTTCACCAAAACCCCAAACATTCACATTCACAGAAACATTCATTTCTGTGTTTATACATGAAGGTTTAGATTTTGGTTAAATCAGTAACATCCAGACACTAAAAGCTGTTTATAAAAATCTCATAATCATTAAAACGTAGAGAGTTTCCACGTTGTCTCTGCTTTGTTTGGCTCGACGGTGTCGTAAATTACATCTTTCTGAGTTACGGCTTCCCAGAATGCAACATTATCGTGTTATTAGTTTGTTTTTTCTGGTGTTTGTAGTCTAATATTTTTATAATCATATTTATAATTATATCAGGAGTTTGTGTTGAATAAACTTCAGGTCGGCATCTTTGAGATACATAAATATGTAAAAAAATAAATAACGCAAAGCTGGTATGATGCAGCAGTTTAATATGAGAGGATGACATCATCATCATCATCATCATCAGAGTGTGAGAGGCTCAGCAGGGAGTTTTCCCACCATCAGAGATGCTGCTGATAGGAGCTTTATGGGCTCAGGGGGCGTGGCCTGTCACTCTAACAAGCCAATNTCAGAGATGCTGCTGATAGGAGCTTTATGGGCTCAGGGGGCGTGGCCTGTCACTCTAACAAGCCAATGATGAGTGGGCGTGGAGCTGATGGCTGATAAGCATCTCAGCCAATCAGACGCCCTCAGGGAGACAACGAGACGTCCCACAGGAGCGAAGGGGCGTGTTTCAATTAGAGAGAGAGAGAGAGAGAATGTGTGTGTGTGTNTAGAGAGAGAGAGAGAGAGAGAGAGAGAGAGAGAGAGAATGTGTGTGTGTGTGTGTGTGAGATTTTAGTTCATTCTTTAGTTCCCACACACACCAACACACACCAACACACACACACACACACACACAGGCTGTTTGTTACATATATTTGTAGTGTTTTTTTTTTTTTTTTTNTTTTTTTTTTTTTTTTGCTGCGGCTCATAAACTGCAGCAACTTCCTGTTGAAGCTGAAATTTAGGTTATCTGTTTGGCTTAAACATTAACAGACTGACTATCCTGACACCAACACACACACACACACACACGCACACTAACACACACACCCCGGCTGAAGAGCTGCCAGCTCCATTCTGGCTTTAAGACTGCTTTTGGTTTGGCCGTGACCTTTGAACCCTGAGTGCTGCCTTTAAGTGCCTGGCGTTGCGGTTTGTTTCAGACTGAGGATGGGAAGGATCTGCGCCGTGATTTCCTGCGTGTTGCTGACAGTCGGAGCTGCGACGGCTCAGACAGGTGAGACGCTTTTCACTCCGCTTCATCTGCATTTTACAGGTTTTTTTTCATTGCTATGACGACGCGTTGGTCAAACTGAAGTCACATGACCAAACAGAATCTATGAGGACCAAACTGTCAATCATTTTTCGTTTCTTTCACGCAAAATGCATCAACAACACATTTTCCAACATCCATGAAATCTTTTCTCCTTCATATCCTCCACCTGCAGAACACCTGATACCTTATAGCACATTTTAACACGCTAACACGCTGTTTTATGCTAATGCTAACACTAACCCTAACCCCGCCCTGGAATTTCAGGATTTTTTTATTTTTTATTTTAACTTTTTATTTTTCACAAGTAAATTATGACTTGAAGCAAATTTCTGCATTTCTGCTTGATTCTTGTTACATACATGTTACATACATGACTTTAGTACAGTCAATAAAGTGAAAAGGTGTCATTTTTTATTTTGTAATGAAATATGATTTATGTGAAAAATCATTCAAGCTTCAAAGATCAAAGTTCATCATATATGTAACGCTGCCTGTTGGTGTTTTTAGCTTAGCGTGCTAAGGTGGAACGAGCTTATTTTGCTGCCAGTGTTAAGGTGGAACGAACTTATTCTGAGACATGTATGACGTGTTAAGGTGGTCTGAGTGAGTTTTGGAGGTCAGATGACCTGTTTGGCCAACATGCGTGTTGTAATGCAGCCTGTATGAAGAGTTTAGAAAAAGTGGCTTCAGTGTTGACCGATGCTAGCTAGCAATTAAACAAAAAAAATCTGTAAAACGTAACATTTGGATGGATGTTTTTAAAATTGATGTATTTTTTACATTTTATGTATATTTTATATGTTTTCTGACATTTATTTTTTTGGGAGTCAACAGGAAGTAAACAGTGTTGAGAGTGCAGGTCTGTGATTGGCCAAATCAGAGCCAGAAAAAAAGCTGAAAAAAAGATGACCTTTGACCTGAGATCAGTCTGTTTGTGTTTCAGCTCAGCAGCAGAATGAGCGATTGCTGCCACAGTGGCTAACAGGCATCATCGCCGTCACCGTCTTCCTCTTCCTCGCCTTCGTCGCCTTTCTGGTGAACAAAGCCTGGTGTGCAAACTCCAGGTCAGCTAATAAAAAAAAAAAGAAGAAGAAATCTGTGAAAGATTAAAGAACGTNGTGCAAACTCCAGGTCAGCTAATAAAAAAAAAAAGAAGAAGAAATCTGTGAAAGATTAAAGAACGTCAGACTGATTTCCATTTCCAAATCAAAGCATAAATGCACTGAATCACCACTTCCTGCCCACGACCAGCAGGCGGCGCCAAACCAGATAAATAAGTTTCATCCTGAAATCCTCCTGACATGACGTCACCATCTACAGCCAATCAGAATTTATTTAACCAAGATAAAAGAAATTCTTATGTTTGGCTAGCAACATTCCTTTTGCTAAGAATCATGGGAGTTTGGAAGTCGTAACACAGAATTACGTCATTTATGACCACCGCATGTTCAAACAAACAAATTGGAGACAATCTGTCCATGTTTTGTTTGTCCGTTGGATCATATATCACATATAATTACATATAAACTGAACTCAGGTTGAGAATCTCGCCGACTTCCTGAGTCAGAACTCTACGTTTCCTGTGACGTTTCCTGTCAGAAGTGGGAAATTCTGATTTTATATGAAATTCTGCAGCATAAATTAAATGTCACGTTGTCGTCAGCAGGAGTCCCGCTGTGGAGTCTGAGAAAGATGGCGCCTACGGCATGACCAGCAACAACGCCACGTCCAACGACGCCAAGACCAGCAGCCTGGACGTGGTCAGGTAAGACATCCCCATGCTTGGTTGTATGTTATATTAATATTAATACATGTTAACATAACGCCTGTCCTCTGAGATTTTAATATAAAAGTGTGTGTGAATGTGTTTGTGTGTGTGTGTGTGTGTGTTTGTGTCCTTCAGGAGCCGAGAAAACAAGAACGCCTTTGAGAACCTGGTGATTGACAGCACTGATGAAGTCACTTCCATGTGACCATCTTTGATTGATTCACACACACACACACACACACACACACACACACACACACACACACACACACACGAAACCCCAAAGTGACTGTAGGTGGCGCTGTCTCTGATGTGCTGCTCCTGAGTCCTAATGACAGCATCAGTAAATTCCTGCTCGCGGGCTAACAGCTAATGCTAAAGCTAGGCTGCTGATGTTGATGCTACGTTTTTATACATTTAGCAACCTTTCAGAATAAAATCCCTCTGAAATTCAGCAGGAAGTAGACTGATGTAAAAAACGTCAGACTATAGACTGTGATGTCTATGATATGACATTGTGACGTAAATGCTGCAGCGTAGCATCAACAACGGAGTGTGCTAGCGTTAGCATTAGCTCTGAGCTCACTAAGCCACGGTTTTGGGAAAACTAAGTTCCATCATTTTTAGGACTCCGATGGTGGATCTCATCTCATAAAGAGTGCAGAGGAAGAGTGTAAGTCTGGTTCACCACAGCGCCACCATCAGGACGACACACGCTAAAGACATGTGAACATCGCTGTCATTCTGGATTGACGCGTCAGAAACAACATTCAGGCTACAAACTCTGCAGAGGTTCTCATCTCTAAGAAATGCCGGAGTCCGAGTTAGTGTGTGTTTGTTTTATGGCTCCGGCTGTCCCAGGCGGGTGGAGATAACCGTTAGCATGATGCAGATAGCAGCTCTGCTAATTTACTTTTACAGCACTTCCTGTCATTGAATCATTTTCACTTGTGAAAAATCTGCGTTATTAACGCTACATAATGTAAATCTGACAGCATGAGTTGCTGACTGATGACTTTGATTCTGAGCAGTAAAGGTTTTGTGATGAGTTATCATTTCTAACGACCTGCTGTCTTTGCACTTCCTGCTCCGCAATTAATGACTGACGAGTGATTAATAATTAATAGAAAATAACAATAAAACTGCAGTTAAGCTTCCCGGCAGTTCCACAAAAACAAGCTATAAGGAAGTTTTAAGATTCAGCAGCCATGTTAAAGCCAATGCTGTTAAAGTGTCTTGCATACAAGGGTTGATTGATAAGTACTGAGCCTATTATTGAGCTCCAGTTCTTTATTTTCCAACACAAACTTCCAACTTCTAGCAATGCTGGAGAGATTTCATCCCCAAAAAATCCTCCACAGCTGATGTGACGTATCATCTGATGCCAAACGGCTTCGCTAAAAGCTTTTCCATGTTTGAAGAGGTGAAAGTCTGAGGCGCCAAATCAGGTGAAACTAGTTTAAAGCCTCAAAGACGGACCGCAGCCAGCAGGCTAACGTCGCTGCGTGTTGGTCGAGTTTGTTCATATGTTGGTCCTTTACTTCTGTAACATGCTGAAGTCAACACATAACCTGTGAATTTACGCCTACATGCTCGTTTAAACACGAGCCCGTGTTTAGCCATGTTTTACAGCGGGGCCTTAAAGAGACAACCTAAAACCACCTGTTTTCACTCAGTGTGCACAATGCTGCTGCCAGCAATTAGAGAACAGCGTGTAAAGCCTTACAAAGGTTTCAAATATCCTAAATCAAAATACGAATGTCAACTTTAACGTCTGTAGTCGAGTTGATTTTAGCTTGTTTACATTCTAAACAAAACTTGTTACTCTGAATTCTATTATTTCATCACTTCTGATTGATCTGGACCAACATGAATCTGGAATCAATAGTTAATATAAAAATATTATATACTAAATGTTCCTCTGGAAGATGATGAATCAGGCTGATGAACGTTTTTTACAAGACAGACAAATAAAATCCAGATTTGTGCTCTTTACATTTTAATAAAACACAAATTTTACCATAAATGATGACGCGTCATCAGAACAGACAGAGGCTCTTTGGGTTAGAAATAAAAAGAATTTTGAAATGATATTAGCTGATCTGTAGTCGTATAAACTTATCATGTTAGTGTACAAACATTCTGCAGCAATCTTAAAATGCCAGTATTATTTTATTACTCTATTAGCATACTAACATGCTAATGTTAGCTTGTCAGATCCTGTAATCATACATCATGCTAATAAGATAATGCTAGCATGTCAAAAGTAAAGAGAATGTTGCAAGCTAACATGATTAACAACTTAACATGATAAAATATACATGCTAAATATTAGAACGTTATATTAGCATTTACATGCTAATGTGCTAAACGGCACATAACAAAGACTAGCATGTTAACATTCTATGTTTTTACATTTTGATATGCCAGCATGATTATCTTGTTAGTCGTTAGCATGTCAGTGTGTTAGCAAGTAGTAACTTGCCATGCTAACATGCTGACATGTGAGCATGCTAACATTTGTTGCGGACATCATACCAACAAAAGTTCATTGTCATATGCCAACATTTTTTGAAGTATATTTTCATGTACTAAAGTAAACTGAAGTGCTAACTGAACCTGAGAGCTACACGGCTAACGTGACAAGAACAAAATATAAGCCAGCTGAGACATTTTACCTGTTTCAGTCACATTTCTCTCAAACTGGAGCGTGTTTCTGGGGGCAGTTTGCCGTGTTCGCTGTATGTTCGCTAACATGTCAGACAGCAGTGGGATATTTACCATCGGATCTAAACTCTGGGTTTCTGGTTTCTTCTGACAGATTCTTCACACATCCTGCACACATTAGCAAAACATGTTCATTCTAATAATAATAACAACAAAAGCACATTATTAATTTCCAGTGAGATCAAAAAAATAAATTACATTTCATCTACTCTGATGTCTACAAATAAAGTACTAAAAAATTAAGACAATAATTGTGACAAAAAAAGCTAATCTTAAAGTATTTGCACTTGATTGATATGTATAAAATATAGCTTCCTGCTAGGATTGGCTGGAACTGTGTATTCTTTCATTTTTGATGGAGCTTTGCTAGCAGTTTCCCCCTGCTTCCAGTCTTTGTGCTAAGCTAGGCTAAAGACGACGTGGACCACAGAGATGAAACGGATTCATCTGCTTGTGAGTCTGGAGAGGACAGCCTTCAGACATGTCAAACCCTTCCTTTAGGAAGACAAACTTTTAGCATGTTGTGGAAGACGCTGTATCTGTTGCCAGGGCAACAGAGGTTCTCCAAGCCCACGAGTCCTGAGAATCATCTCCACAGAGACACTATGCTGAGGAAAAATAAAAAAAGGTTTGTGACCTTTAATGTCTTTGATATATTCTAATGGATTCCACCGTCGTTCAGGGACACAAAGCTTCTTAGCAATGTTTTCGTTTTTTATTTCTAAGAATTTTGCAGTTTTATTTTGAGCGACATAGTTTCTATCAGTGGAAGCATTAAAGGACCTCATTCATCAGAAACTACAGCGAAAACTGTCTGCTGACAGCAGGAAATGACTTGTGGAAGCGTGAGGAAATAAAACGCAGGTGGAAATAAGGTAAAAAAAAAAAAAATCCAGGTGGGACTTCTAGCAGCTCAGCAGCTAAAGGACCATACCAGTGACTTTGCATGTTAAATACTACCCACATGCACATACGCATTATGTTGCTGCCAACTATTTTTCAAAACAGAAAATTGGACTTTAGTTTAATATTATTTAGCCAAATCCCCAAATCTTTCAAACTCAAATGTTCAGGTGATAAACTCACCTTAAAATTCAACGTTTCCTGGGCTAACGCTTAAGCTCGATTATGAAGACATGACCGTTTTAATTTCCCAATAAAACTCGTTTTCTCCTGGGACTATATTTCCTGGTGGAAACTTCCACCAGGAAATATAGTCAGATCACTCCACACTTTCAGCTGCATTTAAATTCTAAAATTATGTTACATTAACAAAAAAATTTAATAGACATTGCTTTTGCTGGATTATTTATCTTATCATGTTTCATTTTAACAGTGAACTGAAATCAGTAGCAGCCAAGGCAGGTAGAAAAAACAATTCCAAAATGTACTAATAATAGTATGTTTTGTAAAATGGTTGTCAGTAATTTAATGTGTAAGTTGGTAGTATTTGTTGGGCTCAAACGTGCAAAAATCACTGGTATGGTCCTTTAAGATGCATGTTATATTCTGGTGATTGAAACATTCCCAGTTTAATTCCAGAACCTTAGTTAAACATCATAAAAATGCCTGAAAAGAAGAAAAAAAAGTCTTACTCTGCGTAATTTTCTGACACTTTAACGCGTTTAGGATGAGTTTTGTTCTGAAGTCCATCAATGTTAAACATCCACAACGTTAAATAGCACTTTCTGTAGAATAATAAAGAACGTAAGACCTTGTTAGACTAAATAAGACTCAAACAGCTTCATGCTAAACATGAACAGATTCTGATTCAACGTTTTTTAGTCAGCAGTTTCTTTTCTATCGTGAGAAAACAGAATCGGCTGTTAAAGAATAATTCTATCTGCAGTGTGTTTAATTTTTCATAAGTCAGAGTGGAACATTGAAGGCTAGCTAGTTAGCTTTAGCAGCTGTAGCTCCGACAGTCTGTCGGCAGAAATGGACGTTGATGGAACGTTTAGTGGTGATATTCTTTACAAAATGAAACCGTCTCCTAACGCGTCATCCCTGATGCACATTTAACAGCTACTTAGTGGCTAACAGCTAACCAGTCTTTTGCCATAGAGGAGATGCTAAGCTAACATGTAACAGAAGCTCTTATTTTTTAAGCAACTCTTCCCTTTTTCCTCTTTATTATTATTATTAATTCTCCTCCATATTATGACCATGTTGCTGAAGACAAGCGTCCGTCTTGTCCTCAGAGTCTCTGCAGGTCTTAGCTGGTTTCATGTCCACTCTATATTAATAACTACTGTTGCTAGGCGACATTAGCAAAGGGTTGAGTGACAGTCTCTCAACCTTTTCGTGGTTTTGAGCTGAAACTCTAAGCTTTTACTTTTTATCGAGCGTTATCAGAGGCTCTGACGGCGTCCTGAAGACAATCCTGTCTTATTAACCTGCCTGTCTCTGCCCGCACATGAAGCGATGCCGTTTGGGGTCCTGGCTCAGAGGTTGAGAAACTCGCTGGGATCTGGTTTCAGTCTGTTCACACAGGAAGTGTGTGTTGGCACAGTCTGATGCACTTCGATTTTTTTCCTTTTTTTTTTTTTTTTTTTTTTTTTGCATGTTGGGAAGTTCAGAGTTCAGTCTGACAGTCCTTTGTCCAGAGTCCTGTGTGTGTGTGTGTGTGTGTGTGTGTGTTAGGACAGGATGTCCAGCGTGACCGTTCCTCTCTGTTTCTTCAGGATGTTGACCGCCTGCTCGTGCGTCGCCCCCTGCAGACTCTCGCCGTTCACCGACAGGATCTGATCACCACGCTTCAGACGCCCATCCACTGCTGCCGCACCCTGCAGACACACACACACACACACACACACACACGGCTGAATCTGAGTCGGTGTTACAGTTGAATGGGTTTTCTGATTATCTGGTGATACCGGCGTGGTGAGCCTGATGTTTTGTGGGCGTGGCCTGTGAGGACCCATGTAGCTAACCAGGAAGTGAACTCTCCTCTGGCTTCGTCTCGTCCCTCATTATTACTTGTCGCATTTCTCTAAAATCATACAGACTGAAACACCGTGAAGCGTTTAGACACGTCGCTAAAATACATGAAAACATCTTCCGATTTTAAGCTGCTTAAATAAAAATAAATGTCACCGACTCTTCAAAACAAGCAGCAGCAGCTTCTGTGATGCTCCACCGTAACCATGGATACGCTGGTACTGGTGGAACTTAAATTGTCTGAAAAAAGCGCTGTTGAGCATAGAACGCTGCATGTGTGAAGAATGAGCTGTTAGCATCTCTGATTTATGAATCTGAAAGTTACTCAGATGAAGTTGTGACACTCCGTTGTCATGACGACGGATGTTTCCTTCTTCTGGCATTATGAATCCATGACTTGTAATAGTAAAGCCATGTATCTACTTACACTACAAACAATTAATAAGATGTCTCATGTAAAACCAATACTAGTTCACCAGCTTTATTATTATTATTATTATTATTATGATTATTATTATTATGATTATGATTATTATTATTATTATTATTATTATGCCCCATGTTATACTAGAATGTTAATGTGAGCTTTGTGTCTTTGGCTTCACTCATTTCATTATAAGTGATTTTTGTGTTATGAAAGGAAACAACAATACTGAATAAAATAACGTTTTATTGTCTGTATTTACAGCAATAAAGTGTAAACGGCAGACGGATAATGACAGCTAGATAGAATAATTTATTATTGTCAGTGAGAAATTGCTTTGTTACAGCACCACATCACACAACAATTCACAAAAAGTCAGATATAAAGAAGAACAGCACAAAGAGATCATATTTAAATAAAAAATAAGACCAGCGAGCTTTAATAAAGAAAACGTGGACCATCCTCTCTAACGTTTAACGGTGCAAAGTCATAAACTGCAAAACTTATACAGCAAATACTGTCAGATCATAATACAACATTAAATTACTGATAAAACTGCATAAATACACAGCATAACGTGTGTATCAGATGTACATTTAGTCTGATGGCAAAGATTAAAAAACATCAGGAAGCTTATTTAAAGTCTGTAAATTCATCTCGCTGATTCAGCAAATCAATGCATTAATTTATAAAATACGATTCAAGAGTGGAGCCTAATTTGGTTGAATAATTGTCCTTAATCATTATCGATATGCTTATTGCGTGTAATCTATCGATCAGATACGATCAGAGTTGTATCAGAAGTTAATCTGACGTCTCACAATGACAGATCCAACGTGCAGCTAGCCTGAGTTCATGCTCAGACGATGTTAAAGTTATATAAAATATAGATAAGTTGTCATAAACCTTATTATGATACTTGACGTTTACATTTTTCACAACAGCAAACTTTATCAATAAATGGGTTTTGATGTTTGCAAAGTTTTGAACGGGCATTAGCATAGATGCCTACTCTGTTATTCCTTACGGGGTCCTCGCTGTTTTAGCATCCTGATCTCCATGGCAACCGAGCATCACGCACGCAGACATCACCAGTTAATCCAGCACCAGTTAGACTGTAACACTGGCCGCCCTGAAGCGGCTCAAACCTCCGTTTTTCAGTCTTGCTGGGAAGTGAAAACCCGTTACAGGAGATGGATGACCAAGCCGCCATGTTTAAAACGCCAAGAACTTCCAGCGGACAGATGCAGATAATTTAACTTTATTCCTGATCGTTTCTAATCCACAACACCAGCGCTCATCGCTGTTTAGGCTGTTTAGCAGGAGATATTGCTGAAACTTGTCAGCATCCTCCGCCTGCCTTCATGCGGATTCATGCTTCATGCTTCTAGCTTTGTGATTTATGAGGGCAAAGTTCAGGGACCTGAAGCCACGCCCAGCTACAGCGTCAGGCTGTCAGGATTCACCAGCGGAGGAAAAAAACCTCAGAAAGGCTCTTACCTTGCTGAAGACGGTCTTGACGTAGATCGGTAAATCTCCGTGTGGGCTCCCGAAGCCTCCGACGATGCTGAACCCGAGTCCCTCTGAGCCTTTTTCCAGACAGATGCTGCGAGGCCGCGGAGCCCTGAGGGGTCAGATCAAACCTGAACCATCACAGCCGGGCTTCCCCAAAACCTTCACCTCAGCTCCAAATCCCATCTCAACACCTGAATCAGCTGGTACCTCAGACTAAGCTGATTTAAGGAGCTTTTTGGAAAGAAGCGCCACCTGAAAGACTGAATTCAGGGCAATAAAAACCCAAACATTCCTGACGTTTATTTCCTGTCTGTCTGCAGGATGAATGTTGAATAAAGCTGCTCATATTTACCTTCCAAATTTAACTTTCTCACCTGAAGATACTGAGCATCATTTTACTGTCACATGCTGCAAGCAAATATTAGATTATTAATTTTAAAAAAAAATTAGATTATTAATTAATTTTGATGAAGTGGGTAACTTTGGTATAATAGCGACAAATGTTCATAATTTGTTCCCAGAGACAAAAAACAGAAAAATCATCAGATGATTTTTTTTTTACTTGATAAATGACCTAAATGATTTATTCATCATCATCATCATCATCATCATCATCAGAGTGTGAGAGGCTCAGCAGGGAGTTTTCCCACCGTCAGAGATGCTGCTGATAGGAGCTTTATGGGCTCAGGGGGCGTGGCCTGTCACTCTAACAAGCCAATGATGAGTGGGCGTGGAGCTGATGGCTGATAAGCATCTCAGCCAATCAGACGCCCTCAGGGAGACAACGAGACGTCCCACAGGAGCGAAGGGGCGTGTTTCAATTAGAGAGAGAGAGAGAGAGAATGTGTGTGTGTGTGTTACTCACTCCGGCTCTGCTGTGTGTGTGTCCGTGTTTGCAGACAGAACAGAGCTGCTGGACAAACTCTCCACCTGACTGGCGATGGCGCTGATGTTGGTGTCTGCTATCACCTACACACACACACACACACACACACACACACAGATGTAACACGCGTGTGAGCAGTGCGGTGTGTTTGTGTGTTAGGAACTGGAATCTCTCTGATCTGCTTTTTATTTTCTGACATAAATAAATATAAATCAAATAAAATCCATATTAATCATCAGATCTGCTGAAAAGAAAAAACCAACAGAAACATGACGTCAGACCGCTAACTTAATGCACCCACATCCAGCTACATTTAAGGGCCAATCCGTATAAATTTTATGTTAAGAGGTTCCTAAATATAATATAATAATATAATATAATATAATATAATATAATAAACATAATATAATATTATGCTGAATTTGATGAATTTACACCTTTGATGGTTATAAAATAAAATAATGATCATCATGGATAGTAACACGGCAAAAAGGGAGAGGGAGGCGGAGCCTGATAGCTGGGGGCGTGTTGACCAGTAAACACAGTGCAGACTGTAATTAGCCTGTTACATAAAGAAGAGGAAGAAAGACGGATTGTGTGAGATTATATGAACAGTTTATAAATGAGACGTTACACACACACTGATGATGAAGACTCTCTCTCTCTCTCTTTCTCCTGTCTTCATCATGTTCGTCTTTTGAAAATCAAATAAATATCTGTGTATTTTTCAGTTGTCTTAGAAAACTGACCCTGACGTGATGCAGGAACACAGCGTGTGTGTGTGTGTGTGTGTGTGTGTGTGTGTGTGTGTGTGTGTGTCTGCTGCAGGCTGATAAAGCCTCATTAGCATAAAGGACGTCTAGCCTGGTGCTATCACACTCCCAGAATGCTTCAGTCTGTCTGCCGGACTACACTGATAACACACACACACACACACACACACACACACACACACACACACACACTAGTGCTTTTATAAGGTTAAAACCCTGATTGGCTCTTAACTTTTGAACTCATCATATGAAGCTAAATAACCAATTCTTTATGAATCTTCTGCTTTCTGTTTGTTTGTTGCAGCTGCTCGACAAAACAAACAGTCTGTGTGTGTGTGTGTGTGTGTGTGTGTTACCTGCAGGTTGATGTTGCCGTAGCTGTTCTTTAGCATGTTGACCACGTCACCGTGAGGCAGACCATCTACAGCGTGACCGTTAATACTGACGATCCTGTCTCCAACCTAGCACACACACACACACACACACACACACACACAAAAACACACACACACACGCACGCGCACACACACACACACGCACGCACACACACATACACACACACACACACACACGCACGCACACACACACAAAGCTTGAGTTAGAACACCAAAAGGGTCACACACACACACACACACACACAGATTGTACCTTGAGGCGGTGAGTCTTGGCGGCGACGCCGTTGGCCTGGATCATGGCGATGAAGATGGGGATGTCACCCAACGGACTGCCTTTACCTCCTGCTATGCTCACCCCGAGGGAGTCAGCAGCACCCTGCGGGNGGGGGGGGGGGGGGGGGGGGAGACAACCAGGGAATCTTCAAGCAGGTCAAAGGTCAGAGATCAGGAAAGCAGCTGTTAAATGTGATTTCTGATTCTTTATGAATTAACTTTGCTGATGTCAGCAAGTCCAGAGGTCAGAGGTCAAATGTGCTGCAGATGAGTTCCCTATGGAAGAAATGTGTGTGTGTGTGTGTATGAGAGAAAGAGAGAAAGGGAATCTTACCCTCATGATCTCCACTGTACGTATGCCAGCATCGACCCCTGCACACACACGCACACACACACACACACACACACACACACACACACACACACACTTTAACTCAACAGTGTTGAAACAAAATTAATCCATGTCAGTTAAAGTTCCTGATTTTTTTAAATATCTAAATGTTCTCCTTGCTGGATCTTGTTGCCATCTGATCGATCAGTTCATCTAATCAATAGTATTGATCAGACATCAGAATCAGCTCTACCTGTGCTGTTAGCAGAGGAGGTAGTGATGTCACCGGTGGACTTTTTGCTGTTGTTGAGGGGCTTGGGGGTGGTAGAGGTCGAGGTTGGCGGGTCAGGAGAGATTGGGGGGTCAGAGGTCACAGGGTCGGGTAAGGTCGAGGGCTGTGGGAGGGGCGGAGCCACAACACCAGAGCTGTTCCCACTGATACGACTCATCTGGGAGGGAGAGATTCACAAGACTCACATAAACATTTACACCTGAGCAAACACACACACACACACACACACACACACACACACACACACCTTGAGCTTTNCCGGGCCCCGAGCACACTGCAGAACACATACACACACACACGCACACACACACACACATGCACACGCACACACGCACACGCACACACACACGCACACACATACACACATTAATGTGCTGCAGACCTGAATGAAACGTGGTTAATGTGTAACACGGATTTTGTTGCTTTGCCATTTTTAGTTGCTGCGTCAGTGTGTGTGTGTGTGTGTGTGTGTGTGTGTGTGTGAGACCTTCAGTATGGCTGCGACAGTTTCCTGGGAGGCGTGTCTNAGTGTGTGTGTGTGTGTGTGTGTGTGTGTGTGTGTGAGACCTTCAGTATGGCTGCGACAGTTTCCTGGGAGGCGTGTCTCGTGTCATCTCCATTGACGGACAGGATCTGGTCCCCTTGCATCAGACGACCATCCAGCTCGGCAGCGCCCCCTTTGACCACCTCAGAGATAAACACACCACTCCCACTCCTACACACACACACACACACACACAAAACGCTGCATGACCTTCATTTCATCGCAACATAAAGACAGGAAGTGGCATGTTTAAGGTGGACCTCTTCCCGACGATGCTGAGTCCCAGTCCTCTGCCGCTCTTCTTCTGCAGCTCCACCTTAAACACGTCCAGGTTGTCCTCGTCGCGGTACTGAGCCTCGTCCCTCAGCACTGTCAGACGCACTTTGGACGGCGTCTGACGCAGGGCGGCGATGGCCTCCTCGTGAGACGCCCCGCGCAGATCCATGCCGTTCACCTGGACCCACACACACACATCCATCACTATGCAGCATGTGTGTAAAGGCTTTTGGGTAACTTCCTGCTAGAAGATGGGAGGTTGTGGTTAAAGGACCATACCACCAGTTTTTTGCTAGTTAGAGCCCAACACATACTACCTGCATACATACATAGTTTTCCTGTTATTTTGCCAAATCTCCTAATTTTTCAAAATAAAATGTTCAGGGAATTCACAGAAAAGCCGTTTTACACGACAGGGCAGAACTCTGAGGCCACGCCCAGATTTTTAAAAAACCATCAATATAATTTATTGCACAGGAAATGACAAAAATATATAAAATAAGTAATCTGGAGACTTGGTCCAGGTTGATGCTGATGCTGTTGCTCTGCAGCCACGCCCCCATCCAAATTAAAGGAATTATGAAGAAAGAGAATTAAAGACATGCGATTCCACCAATTATTGGTCAAAATTTCACTCTTCAACAGGAAACAATCCAAAACATTTATCAGAATGAAATGAATGAAATTTAACAGAGAAGCAAAAGGTTTTAGAATTCTGATTGGCCAGAGGGCATTACTTTGACCAAACCAAAGTCTGAGCCTGAAATGACTTCAGAGTGCTTTGATGTGAATAATTCTTCTAGAAAACTAATTTATTTTATATATTTTTGTCATTTCCTGTGCAATAAATTGTAAAACAAACAGGGTATTGATGATTTTTTTTTTAAAATCTGGGCGTGGCCTCAGACTTCTGGCCTGTAGTTTTGAGTTTGAGTGATTCTAAAAGTTGATTTTTATAGCGATGAACTGAAACCGATGTCAGTCTGGAAGGTAGGAAAAACAATTCTAATATTTACCGCTGCAGTAGCATGTTATGAGCAACGGTAGAAAGTAATGCAGCATGTATGTGGGCTGTACTTATTGGGCTCAAACATGCAAAATCACCGATATGGTCCTTTAATGCCTTTGAACAGAAAAGGCAGGAAGTGTAGCATCACTATTTGTCCAGCAGGGGGAGACATTACCTACATTTACCAGCCTGTTTCTCTCTTCATGTATCTGTGAAATGAATCGTAATAAAACTGAAAAGTCATTATTTCCTGCAGAGACTCTTACTGTCCATGCAGAATAGCAGCAGATAGTTATTAAAGTCATTATATTCTCAGCCAGTCTGCAATTAATTTATAAATCAGTTAGATTCTCTCTATCCTGAACATACTTTGAATAAATGCTGCACATTTACAGATTATGTATTTTAACATCATGTTTGCTGCAGTGCTTTTACTTTCTTATTTATCTCTTATTAGTCCAGTGTTTACCTGTGGTAATAGCAGTAAAAACATTAGTAGTAGTAGTAGTAGTAGTAGTAGTAGTAGTAGTAGTAGTAGTAGTACTGGCAGTAACACTGTCCTTGTTGTAGCAGTAAAAGTAACAGCAACAAATTCATAAATAAGTTCATAGTAAGTAAATAACAGTTATTTATATATCATTCCTCACAAAGTCACAAAGTGCATCACAGATAATGCTTATTATTATCATAATAATAATGATTAATAATTTAATGTATGAATAATAATTTAATGATAATAATTTAGATAAATTGAGGTTTTGTATCAGCACCTCCAGTATCTGATCTCCTGCCCAGAGGCGTCCATCTCTGGCTGCTGCTCCTTCCTCATAAACCTCATGGATCACTATGGCATCCTGAGAGAGAGAGAGAGAGAGAGAGAGAGAGAGAGAGAGAGAGAGAGAGAGAGTGTGTGTGTGTTCAGGGACACATGATAAATGTAGCTGCTTAATATTAGCATGTTAACATCCTAAGTGTCAGCAGGTTGATCATCCAAAGCTATTAGCATAATAGCATGCACTCAGCTTAGCATGCTGATGTTAGCACACTCAGCTTAGCATGCTGATGTTAGCATACTAAGCTTAGCGTGTTGATGTTAGCACACTGCTAGCATCAGGTTTACATGCTCACTCAAACATGCAAAATTACTGGTATGATCCTTTAAATTTGGAAAGTGAAGAATTTTAGAAACTAGAGTTGATAAAAAACAGATGGAAAGGAAATGTAAGAGTGTGTGTGTGTGTGTGTGTGTGTGTGTGTGTGTGTGTGTGTGTGTGTGTGTGGTACCAGCTGTGTGTCTCTGCCTCCCACTATACTGAGTCCGAGTCCTGATCGACCTTTGCAGATCTCCAGCACCGTCTCCTGACCAGGAACCACGGCACAGCTGCATGGGTCTGAGGACGTTTAACACCATTGTTAACACGCTCTACAGGAGAACACACAAACACGTGAAGACTTCCAGCCGTGTGTTGGTACCTCTGCTGGCTGCGTGCAGGTCGGGGCTGATGAGGGGGGGAGGGGAGGCCGCCGTGTCTTTGCTGGAGCTGCTGTAAGATCTGGAACACTGTAAAATATGCATAAAGATCATATTAAGACATATAAAACACTTACAGCAACAAATAACGATGAGCATCGCTGCACGCTGTGTTCAGACCTGCACGTTCCACGGCGGGAAACGAACCTGAGTCTGACTGACCTGGACCAAACTACGCAGGTATGAAAACGCCCTGAATTAGCGTGAAACACGTTTATCCTGTGTAAACGCGTCTGCATGAAACATGGACGTTCCTACATCACATACGAGTTCACGTGAATAATGGTTAATAGATTAACAATGATGGATGGATTTAGGTGGTTGCCTAGCGACATGACTCTCATGCTTCCACCTGAAGACTAAAACATCTGAAGGCCGGTCGCTGGACAGTTTCAGCCGTTCTGGTCTGTTTATTCATCGTTTGTTAAATTTCCCTTACCTGCTGCTCCAGTTGAGCCTTGGCAGCCTGCAGCTCACTTTCTTGAAACTCCACACCTTTCAGCCTCTGCAGGAGAAAACACACACACACACACACACACACACACACACACACACACACACACACACACACACTGGGTCAGTGTCCTTATTCCGTCAGCAGGAAGCAGGTTTCTGGGATATTTGGAAGAAAACACTCAGGAGGGAGGAAATATTCATCCGTCAGGTCACATGATCCAGACTTTTACCCTCAAAATCCAAAAACGAATACAGAAGAGCTGCAAATAAAATGCTGGGTGAAGGTGTTTAAAGGACCATACCAGTGATTTTGCATGTTTGAGCCCAATAACTATAACACGTCATGTTACTACAGCCATTTTTCTAAAACATAAAACCGTATTTTATTTTTTTGTTTTTGCCACATCCCGTAATCTTTCAAAATCAAATGTTCAGGTGATAAAACCACCTTAAAATTCAATAAGCCTGCAGATATTTACGCATGATTATAGAAGGGACGGTAACAGTTCCATAACTTCAACAGAAAATCTAACAGATGTCGTTTTCTCTGTGATGATTTTTTATCTCTTCAAGTTAATTTTTATGTCGTACTGAATGAACTGAAACAAATGTCAGTCTGGAAGGTAAGAAAAACAATTCTAATATTACTGCTCCAGTAATGTATGGACTCAAACATGTAAAACCACCGGTATGCTCCTTTAAAGCAGAAGGCAGCAGTGTACCTGAGCGCTGGACTCCGCCTCTCTCAGACTCTTGGCGGCGTCGTTTCTGCTGTCCTGCTCCATCCGGTCGCCGCTCTCTTCCTGTTTATCAGATGGCGGCGTTTAAACACGTCAGTGTTTACCAGCTAATTACATGAACATTTCTACATATCTGTGGTTACACCTTTTATAACACCTAATATAAATTATAATCATGTTAAAAAGTTCAGCTGACTGATGTTTGTTCAGACTGACCGCTGCGTTAGAGTTGCTGCTATCAAAGGATGGGTGAAGTGTCAGGCTGTCAGGGGGGCGGGGCCCATCTGTGGAGGTGGAGCCAGTGAGTGAAGCTGCAGAAACAGACTGAAACACACACACACACACACAAAGTTATAACCATTTATAACTACAGTTATAAATGATCTGTATGCAAATCCATAAATGCAAATATAAAATCATCAGACCAGCATGTTGGTGAGCTGGTATGGCTACTTTATGTGTGTGTGTGTGTGTGTGTGTGTGTGTGTGAGTCCTCACCTCAGGGCTGACTGGACTGAGGGCGGGGGGAGGAGGGGGAGTGGGGAAGGGAGGGACAGCCATCTGGTTTATAGCATCTTCATTTCTACAGAGAGAGAGAGAAAGAGAGAGAGAGAGACATTAAATTGCGACGTAACAGGAATAACAGCAACAACCAAAAGTTTCATCTCAGCAGCAACAAAGCTGATGGAATTTCTTATTAATGCAGAGAGAACTGCGCTCTACCACCTGAGACCCTCCACACACACACACACACACACATACAGAGTGTAAATCATCANGCTCTACCACCTGAGACCCTCCACACACACACACACACACACATACAGAGTGTAAATCATCATCAGAAACAGCAGAATACTGCATCTCTGTAACATGTAATTCTGCGGCTCTGTAACATATAACGCTGCAGCTCTGTAACATGTAATGCTGCGGCTCTGTAACATGTAACGCTGCGGCTCTGTAAAATGTAACGCTGCAGCTCTGTAACATGTAACTCTGCGGCTCTGTAACATATAACGCTGCAGCTCTGTAACATGTAATGCTGCGGCTCTGTAACATGTAACGCTGCGGCTCTGTAAAATGTAACGCTGCAGCTCTGTAACATGTAACTCTGCGGCTCTGTAACATATAACGCTGCAGCTCTGTAACATGTAATGCTGCGGCTCTGTAACATGTAACGCTGCAGCTCTGTAACATGTAATGCTGCGGCTCTGTAACATGTAACGCTGCGGCTCTGTAACATGTAATTCTGCGGCTCTGTAACATGTAACGCTGCGGCTCTGTAACATGTAACGCTGCAGCTCTGTAACATGTAACGCTGCGGCTCTGTAACCTGTAACGCTGCAGCTCTGTAATGCAGTAATGCTGCAGCTCTGTAACATGTAACGCTGCAGCTCTGTAATGCAGTAATGCTGCAGCTCTGTAACATGTAATGCTGCAGCTCTGTAACATGTAATGCTGCGGCTCTGTAACATGTAACGCTGCGGCTCTGTAACCTGTAATGCTGCAGCTCTGTAATGCAGTAATGCTGCAGCTCTGTAACATGTAACGCTGCAGCTCTGTAACACAGTAATGCTGCAGCTTTGTAACATGTAATGCTGCAGCTCTGTAACATGTAATGCTGCGGCTCTGTAACATGTAACGCTGTGGCTCTGTAACATGTAATGCTGCAGCTCTGTAACACAGTAATGCTGCAGCTTTGTAACATGTAATGCTGCAGCTCTGTAACATGTAATGCTGCGGCTCTGTAACATGTAACGCTGTGGCTCTGTAACATGTAATGCTGCAGCTCTGTAACACAGTAATGCTGCAGCTTTGTAACATGTAATGCTGCAGCTCTGTAACATGTAATGCTGTGGCTCTGTAACATGTAACGCTGTGGCTCTGTAACATGTAATGCTGCAGCTCTGTAACACAGTAATGCTGCAGCTCTGTAACACAGTAATGCTGCAGCAACAGAGAATTTCTGAATCAAATCTTTATTTAAAACAAACTCATTTCGCATCGACAGCACCTCACTGTCAGCTTCTAGTGATGGAAAGTCGGGTTAAAAAAGTTGAGAAAAATGAAAAAAATAAAAGCAAATTAACTTTGGTTAAAGAAACGATATTTCCTAGAAACAAGTGAAAGGTTCTTGATTCTAGTGCAGAAATGGAACAAATAGATCATTTTTGAAAACACTGCACCAGCAGATTTTTTATGGAGAAAATCAGCCTTTATGACTCAATCAGAGACAGAACAGTTTAAAATAAACATTTCTGGCAGTAAAACCTTCTTTCTTCTCTCCTTTCTTTCCCTCCACTCGTAATTCCTCCATTCTTTTCTTTGCCTCCTCCTTTCCTTTCCTCTGTCTTTCCCTCTCGCCTCCTCCTCTTTTCTCCCTAACAGCTACTGACAGTAAAATCTCGCTGATGGGTTCATGGCTGTAATTTAAATGCAAACGAACAGTCAGACGTTACTGAGCGAATCGGCTGGAAAACGCTGCCGGGCCGCTTTCAGAGAAATTATACCGATCATATCAGGAACCTAAAACAACAACAAGAAGCTGCCGGGCGACGGTGTGAAAACCCACAAAACCAACAGCGGATCCCTGATGTCTGCAGGTGGATTAGGAAGAAGAGGCGTTCAGGGACGTGTTACCTGGTACCTGGACAACAAGGACATCTGTTAACATGATGGCATATGGTAGGAATCCACCGTCAGACGCACGGCGGAGCTGTTTGATGCTGATGCTTGTTTGATTTGAGGCGTAGAGACTAAATCAGACCATCTGTGGAGCTTCTGAATTAGCATCAACACGCTAAAGATGCTGCAGATGCTTTGGTGGAAAATCTCAAACAAAGGTGGTAAAGATCCTCGCTGTTTAAATCGGTCCATCTCACGTCTGATACTGAGACAGATCACCTGGTTCTGTTTTGCAGAAATCTGACATGCTTATATGAAAACCACAGCCAGAGGACATGCAAAAGGAAAATACAAACATGTAAAATCACCAATACATTTTAAATTTTAATGATCAAAAATTGCACATATATAACATTTGTAGAATTACAGTTAAAATAAGAACAGAGAAGCAGGAGAAATTATCCATATTTACTGTATAGTATGAACTACAGTTTCTAAGAATGATCATTATTATTGCAAATCAAATGTTTTTGACAGCAGGACATTTGTCTCTTTTTGTAAATAGACAATGACACAAAGGAATCATAACATGTTCATTTTCATTCCACAAAACAACTCCATGATATTTAATAGAAAACAAACCACAGGATGTTTTATACAAAGGAAGATGAAGATTCTTAGCCTGTGGAGTTGAGTAGTTATGGAATTGTGAATTATGAACAAAATAATATCTAAAACTATAAGGTAATTCTGTATTCTTATTTCTCATTTTAAAGACATGTACGGATTTGAAGAATGTTGATGTCAAAAATAGTCAACTGCAGTTTAAAAGAGAGTTGGTACAATGGCTTTAGAAAAAGTTGCTAATATATTAAATTGTTTCTGTAGCAGTAATATTTTACACAGATAAGTTGGAAAAGTCCATACAAGATTACAGTAAGTTAAATTATGTATTATGTACAAAACCTCTTATTTTTCTCAGAATCCCAAGAGATTTAATGATGTTATGCAGACAAAACCTCTTCTGTGGCTGCTCAACCGTCGTAGCTAAAACTCGTAGCAATGAACCAGTTCTTCTTCTTCTTCTTCTTCTTCTTCTTCTTCTTCTTCTTCTGTCAGCCACGTTTGGCCTTATCAGACCCTTAATGCCATGTATGATTTATATCAACATGTACGGTTCGCATATTCCATTCTGTGGTTTCTGTGTTGATGGCAGGTAGAATGACCAGTGAAAGTTGTGGGCGGGGTTACAATACGTTCTCCCTCCAGCATGTAACCCCGCCTACATGTACAGTCTGAGGATGGTTGTGGGCGGTGCTCCACGTAACTTGACTCCAGAGTCTGAGACGTGTCCTCTGTGGTCGATGACTGGTGATGAATTTAATACATTTATCCCAAAAATATGTAGTCTGTGTTCTTTCTGTTCTTCCTTCCTCTTTTCCTCCGTCCCTGTTCTGTCTCTCCTCCATCTGCATTTTGTACCACCTCTCCTATAAGCACTTACTGTCTTTGACCAGGAAGTGACCCGTTTCCAATTACTGTTAATGTGTTTTTCTCACCTTTGTCAAGGTGAGGCTGAGAGAAAACAGGATTTATGGGTAATCTGATACTTCCTGTCTCAGGTATGCAAGACAGATACTGTCAACGTAGCGTGAGCAGGTTACAGTTTCACATCCCTCTGAAAGGTGATTTATCAGGAAAAGTGTGAGTATTGTGGATGTTTTAAAACATTTTAATAAGCAGGAAATTATTAAAAAGCATTTTGAAACAAGGCAGTTCACTCAACCAGAGAAGTCTGAGGATACACTTTGCTAATTAGCATGTTAGTATGCTAACATTAGCATTCATCTCCAAAGCACAGCTGAGCCTGCTGTTAAAAACGTTTCTGAATGAAGGATAGTGATGCGATTAAAACCATCATAATTTGATAACTAAATATTTTCATCATGGGTCACAGCTTTTATCCTGCATTTTCTCATTTAAACTCATAAAACATGATGAAAAGGAATTATGAAACACTGAAGAAACTGGACGTAAACTGGAAAGGTGACCTCAAAGGTGTCATTTTTGTCATTTTATGATTTTAATCTTTCTTTTTTGTTTACTGCTGAAGTAAATTCCACAAATCAGCTCCATCATCGTGTTCTGACAGATGTGCAGAGGTAAAAGGTGGAATGATCTGCGGCCAGGCCGGCAGGGTGACAGTTAACCGTTTGTGTTTCCATGGCGATGTGCTCCTGAGGCCCCTGTCTTGTCAACATCCCATTGCTCATTGCTGTGGCGACCTTTATCCAGAGATAAATCATTCAGCAGCGGCCCGCGGACACGACTTTAACGAGATTTTGTCCCCTGGCTGAACACCGGCAGCAGCCTGATTGGACGGCTAGGATTCATTCAGAGCAGGAAAAAAAATAACACGACATCGTCATAACGGAGGAAAATTGCCTGGTGAACTCTGGGTGAGATCCAACGCAGACTCGTCCCCGTGGAAATCTGACACGGAGAGAATGACGGTAAAAATCTAACACATTCAATACGTGACGGTTGTAAACACGTCCTGAACGACGAACAAAAGTCTATAAAAAAACACTAAAAATCAGGAAGTCAGAAAAGTCCCAACACCTGTTTTAAGATGATTCAATACTTTTTCTTTCTCAGTGAAAATAATCGTATCAAGCTCCATCCGCACTAATTATTAGACTGGTAAAGATAACTGAGATCTTCAGGCTGTTTCTGGTCAAAAACAGCCTGAAAAACACATTCATACCTCAAATATCCAACAGCAGCACTCAGAACAGGAAAACTCCATGCTAAGAGGGAATTTACTTGAAGTCAAAGAATTCAGGGCTGTGCATATCATATTTTTCATTATAATATGGAACATTTTTAAAATGATAAAAAATTCATATCGTGATATTGACAATATCGCAATGTGACGATGTATTAATGAATTTTCACAAGAAGAAACAAAACAAGCATGTCTGGAAGAAGTCACATGAGGAGGAGAGCCAATCAAATGATTAGACACAAAACAAACAGGAAGTGATGCTGACTTTAGCATAGCTGCAGCGTTAGCTAGCTGTACTTCCTGTGACAGAACAAGCTAACGGTGGAGTGAAATTAGCTTAGCGGTGACTTGTTGTGATGTATGAACAGTGTTAGCTTAGCCGCTACGCTAACTTCAGCTGCGTTCTTGTCTTGTGGTGGATATGGACTTCAGAGTGTGTTTCAGTTTAGTGTCATAGAGGCTAATTAGCATCATAACCTGCCAAAGATCAGATCTGATGACATCATCAGTCATTTTATTGATGTTTTATAACGACTGAAGACAAGCAGCTAAAGCTAATTTGAGTTACTGTTTACAAGCTAAAATACTACAGCATTTATTATTTCTACTTTTACTGAAGGAAAAACTACTGTGCTGCTTTTACACGTATTCATTTTTACTCATGTTGGTACAGTTTGCTGTTTTGTTTACTTCTAAAATCACCATGACAACACTTTTAAGAGCTACATTCATATTGTCTTGAATAGCGTCATTAAAAAAAAAAAACAAGATTTAATGCTATTTTTAAGGATATATCAGCTATTATCAGTAATAATCCTCAAATCAGTTTGTTCTGTTCAACACCAACGACACGTTGGTGTTATGAACTTTTCAGCCTCTATTAAAGCTTTACTTTAGTCCATTAATCCTCCTCTCTCTCTCTCTCTCTCTCTCTCTCTCTCTCTCTCTGGGTGGATGAGGTGTGTGTGTGTTGGCTGCCTCGGCTCTGTTAGCTGAATATTAAAGTTCTCAGCCTGACAAACGGAGATGTGTGTGTGTGTGTGTGTCAGTCAGATTTCACACTCAGCTAAAGGCTGCTGTCATTCTGACTGATGGGCAGTTTCCTGCGTGGAGCCGTCAGGATGAAGGTCTTACCGGACGCCATAATGTCAGCTCACGGCAGGAAGTCGCTGCCATGACAACTCATTATGTGTAACGTCTTACTATCCTCACATCCACTTCCTGTCGGTCTGTCATAAAAACTTCAGATGATCGTCATTCTCTCTCTGTCGCCTGCTGACTAGTTTATCAATCAACACCTTCACCTAAACCTTATCGCACCTCAAAGTCAGTTTTTAAGCAGCAATAATCAATACGTTTGATATTATTGAATTGATTTTCAGGTGGAGCTGCGTTCTAAACCTCCCTGCGCTCATGGGCTCTGGAAAGACACCAAAACCATGAGATTAGGGCTCACAAGTGGAGGAAGTCATTTCCTCCGCAGGGCGTTGGGACTCTGTTGGGGGCGGAGCTCTGACAGGGGGAAGAGCTCTGTCAGGGGGCGGAGCTCTGAGGAGGTTCAGGTATCTAATCAGGACTCTGCAGTTCCACCAAGAGTTCTGTCTAACGTCATTGTTTAGTTTTACTGTATGTAGAAATCTGAAGTTACATCACAGGACTGGAGAAATTTACCTGAAGACGTTACACCTTTTACCTGAGAGGCTTCTTCAGTTTTAATGTCGCCGGAACAGGAAGTGGCGTTTATTCCTAGGATACTCTGTGGAATCAGACATCTTCAAGCTCATTTTTCCATCCAGTGATTCATTCAGCCTTGTAGACAAGTTAACATCAGCTGTGAGGAAAGTCGAGCATCCAGCAAGACAAAGGCACACCTTAAAGGACCATACCACCCATTTTGCATGTTTGAGCCTAATATATTCAGTTTTCATACATGTTATGTTACTGACAATCATTTCCCAAAGGATCAAACCGTATTCCAGCTTTCCTGATATTTTGCTAAATCTCTTCATCTTTCAAAATCAAATCTTCAAGTGATACACCCACCTTAAAAATCCATGTTTCTCCTGCTAATAGTTACACAGCCTTATGAAGTCACGGTCCTTTAAATTTTTCCATAAACGCAGGTCTTCTTTTGGGACTATATTCCCCGGTGGAGGCATACATTCACTCCACGCTTTTTATTGAGCTTAAACACTAAAATTACATAACTTCTAAAAAAACCTGAATACACGTCTTGTTGGTGATGATGGATTACCTATCCCAAGAACGTTTACAGTATCAACAAGTTGATTTTAATAGCAGAATGAACTGAAACCAATGGAGGTCTGGAAGGTAGGAAAAACATTTTTAATTCACCGTTCCAGTAGTATGCTTTGGGAAATGATGTCAGTAACGTTACATGTATGAAAACTGAATATATTAGGCTCAAACATGCAAAATGAGTGGAATGATCCTTTAAGTTAAAAAATGAGTTGAAATAAAAGAAAAAATCATCAGATAAACTGTTAAGATAACTGATAAGATAACTGTTAAGCTGCAAATCCTCACATCAACAACATCAGGCTGATGTTACGTCTAATAAAGTGTACGGCTTCACCTTGTTTTAAAAAAAGAAAACGATATTTCTGTAAATGAGGATAAATATTTTTCTGAAGGTACAAAGGAGGACGAAGCTAAGTGTCGTCATCCTCAGGGACTCAGGCTGCAGCGTTTTAATGAAACCTGGTAAAACACCTCTACCACTTCAAAGCTGAAACCAGCTGCTGACACCTCTTTCTCAGGAGAACAGGAGTTTAATCATCTGTTCCAGCGATTGTCGTTCCGCGGCTCCTGTCCTCCCTCAAAGGACGTCTCCAAAATGAAGGCCTGTCCTGCTGCGTTGGCTTTCATCAACTCAGAATTCACCGTGTCTGAAATCGAGAGCTTAGCCTTTTTTGAAGCTTCTCTCCGTCTGATTCCGCCTTCAGATCTTTCAGCGGCTTTTTATTTGCACTTTGAAGTTTTAATTCTGTCTCTGTCTGAACCATCCATCCCCGTCCGTCTCACAGACTAAACGCTCTCAGGCAGGAATGAGACTCGATGCATCTCGTCGTGTCAGAAGATGGAATTTTACAGCAGCCGCAGTGAAAGTCAAACCTTCACTTCTTCATTTCTGAGATCACAAACCGGAGCAGATAACGTTCCCCTGGTAAAATAACACCAATTGCTGCGTTTCCATCCTACTGAAGTCGATTTTTTAAAAACGAATTATGAAAGTCGACTCAAGAAAAAAGTGAGTTAAGTTGTGTTTCCGTTCTGGTACGCTATTAAAATCAACTTGTTGATACTGTAAACGTTCTTGGGATAGGTAATCCATCATCACCAACAAGACGTGTATTCAGGTTTTTTTTAAAAGTTATGTAATTTTAGTGTTTAAGCTCAATAAAAAGCGTGGAGTGAATGTATGCCTCCACCGGGGAATATAGTCCCAAAAGAAGACCTGCGTTTATGGAAAAATTTAAAGGACCGTGACTTCATAAGGCTGTGTAACTATTAGCAGGAGAAACATGGATTTTTAAGGTGGGTGTATCACTTGAATATTTGATTTTGAAAGATTAAGAGATTTAGCAAAATATCAGGAAAGCTGAAATACAGTTTTATCCTTTAGGAAATGATTGTCAGTAACGTAACATGTATGAAAACTGAATCTATTAGGCTCAAACATGCAAAATGGGTGGTATGGTCCTTTAAATCATGGGGCTCTAACCTCTGGAGACCATGAATCTGGCAGGAGGGCTGAAGGTATTTTTGTTCTGGACCAAAGTTTTGAACATGACAAACATCACAGGCTAAATTTCTGTTGAATGTGGTTAAAAAGAACCAATTTCTGTCCTCTTCACTCAGCCAGAACGCAAAAACAGCATCAAGGCTGAGAAGACATTAATGCAGGAAAACAGAACTATGAAGCTTTGAACCATCCAGAGAGGAGAGGAGGCAGAAAGCTGCTTTTCCAGGACAGGCATGTTTTTCTGAGCGAGGACAGGAAGCAGTGACGTGACGGAGGAGAGGAGAACATGAGAACGTGGAGAGTTTCTTAAAGAGAAACGTTTCTGTTATTGTGGCTAAAATCCCAGAGCTAATGGAGCCTGTGGAATACGAGCTTAAATCATTTACATTTCTCTCAGATTTGGTCAAAATTTTCTCAGGTTTTGACTCCAGTACAGCTCAGATCTTTATGTTGATGATGATGATGATGATGATGATGGAGGGAAACGCCTGAAGAAATGTCATTCAGCAGCAGAGAGCTAAAACAGCAGCAGGAAGCTTTTAGCCTGGACGTTCTGTTTCTCTGGATGCAGCTGGATTGATCTCTGTGCAGAAACTGGGTCACTGCAGCAGCAAGAACTGGACTGAAGACTGCAACCTGCCAAACCCCGACACAGCAAACCAGATCAGACGTCCACGCTGCGGCTGATTGGTGCTAATCTGTTCATCATAGGGCCGGGCGATACGGCCTAAAAATCTTCTTCTTTTCCTTTGGGCTTTCCCGTCAGGGGTCACCACAGCGAATCATCTGCCTCCATCTAACCCTATCCTCTGCCTCCTCTTCTCTCACACCAACTAACTTCATGTCCTCTTTCACTACATCCATAAATCTCCTCTTTGGTCTTCCTCTAGGCCTCCTGCCTGGCAGTTCCAACCTCAGCATCCTTCTACCGATATGTTCACTATCCCTCCTCTGTACATGTCCAAACCATCTCAGTCTGGCCTCTCTGACTTTATCTCCAAAACATCTAACATGCGCTGTCCCTCTGATGTACTCGTTCCTGATCCTATCCATCCTCGTCACTCCCAAAGAGAACCTCAGCATTTTAGTCTCTGCTACCTCTAGCTCTGCCTCCTGTCTTTTCCTCAGTGCCACTGTCTCTAAGCCATACAACATCGCTGGTCTCACCACCGTTTTGTACACCTTTCCTTTCATTCTTGCTGAGACTCTTTTGTCACACATCACACCTGAACACATACGATACGGCCTAAAAATAAAATCTGTTTTTTTTCACAATGATGAATGATTCTTGATTTTAATCTTGATTTTTCTTGTTTGTCTCCAAACTAACTAAAAAAAAAAAAGGNAAAAAAGTAAGATCAAGCCATAATTCAAATAAATATTTTCTTTATTAAAATAATAAAAACAAATAATGATGCTTTTAAATAAAATTGAAGGCCTTTCTAAACAAAGCTTTTAAACTGAAAGGTTTTTCAGCGATGTGCAGCTTCCTGTGAGGAACACCAGCGTGTCTGCTGCCTCTTGATGCTCTGACATGTTAAATATTCCACGTATGAAGACCCTCTGATCAGACACCATGACGCTGGAACATGATGCAGGAACATCATTTGATTTTTTGCTGCGCTCTGGCTGCAGATCTGCATGTTGCAGCGCTGCATTGCTGCCACTCAGCTGCATGTTTCTGCTGCAGCTACAAGCGTTAGACACGCTGGTTTGCTGCACGCGTGAAGAAAAACCAAACCGCTGATGTGACGTTAGCTTTTTTAGGAACGAGCTCGTCTTCGCTCAGTGTTTGTTGCATGTTGACACATCTGACCTGCTGAAAGCTTTGTGGGCGGGGCATCAACAGATGTGATGACGGTTGATTGGTAAGGTTGGTAACCACCGTCTGCTGGAGGCGGAGCCTAGCGGACCCTCACAGACTCGCAGAAAGTATAAACGAGGCTCGCAGGTTTAACGAGCACAAAACGGGAACGGCCTGATTAACAGAGAGCGACCCGCTGCCGCATTTTCCCGTTAAAAAAAGTTAAACATTGGCTAAAAAAAAAAAAAAAAAAANAAAAAAAAAAAAAAAAAAAACGTAGATTTTGCGATTCAGCCATTTTACACATCGTACCAAAATGTAAAGTCGAATTAATCGATTAAATCGATTTATCGCCCAGCCCTGCAGCGACTCGAGCTTTTACAGGAAAGCCCACATGCACACCAGAATACAACTTAAAGGGCCATACTGGTGATTTTGCTGGTTTGAGCCAAAACATACTACTGGAGCAGTAAATATTAGAATTGCTTTTCCTACCTTCCAGACTAACACTGGTTTCAGTTCATTCCAGTACNGCAGTAAATATTAGAATTGCTTTTCCTACCTTCCAGACTAACACTGGTTTCAGTTCATTCCAGTACAACATAAAAATCAACATGTAGAGACGTGAACCGTGCTGAGATAAATAATCATCACAACGAAGCGAACGCTCTTAGTTTTAGTAAATTTAACTAATTAAACACGGAGCGACACAGAAGAAAATGTATGACTCCACAAGGAAGTATAGTCCCAGAGGCTTTTACAGAGATATTAAAGTGGGCGTGTCTTCTGTAACTGTGCGTTAAGTGTTTGCAGGTAAAACACAGAATTTTAAGGTGAGCGTCTCACCTGAACATTTTATTTTGAAAGATTAGGGGATTTGGCAAAATAACAGTTTTGTTTTGGAAAATGGTGCTATACAAATGAACCTGCCTTGTCTTACTGCAGCTGCCTTTGCATTGTTGTAAATTTCCCAGCATGCTTTGCGGTCCTACCTGAGCAGGATGAGTTTCACCTTGGAAGCGGCGCTCTTAATGATGGCTGAGGCGTTCTGGTGACTCCGCCCATACAGAACCTGGTTGTTAATCTGAAGAGCGGACAGACAGACAGACTATATTTATTATGATTATTTTCACATGTAAATTTATTTTTTACCATTAAACAGCAGGAAATCAAAAACATTAAAGATGGTGTGAAACATCAGGAGCATTGCGTTTCGTCGCTGTTTTTAAGACGCAGAGCAGCAGGAAGTAATCAGCACAACGAGCTCGACCTGCTCCAATAACGACCCAGTAAACAAAGCAGGAAACAAAGCCATAACATAATTCATTTCAAAATAAAATGAAAATCTAAGTTCCTCTAAAGATATTTAGATTCTTCAGTAAAAGATTTAAAGGACCATACCACCACTTTGCATGTTTGAGCCTATTCAGTTTTCATACATGTTACGTTACTGACAATCATTTTCCAAAGGATAAAACCGTATTTCAGCTTTCCTGATATTTTGCTAAATCTCTTAATCTTTCAAAATCAAATATTCAGTGATACACCCACCTTAAAAATCCATGTTTCTCCTGCCAATAATTACGCAGCCTTATGAAGTCACGGTCCTTTAAATTTTTCCATAAACGCAGGTCTTCTTTTGGGACTATATTCCCCGGTGGAGGCATACATTCACTCCACGCTTTTTATTGAGCTTAAACACTAAAATTACATAACTTCTAAAAAAAACTGAATACACGTCTTGTTGGTGATGATGGATTACCTATCCCAAGAACGTTTACAGTATCAACAAGTTGATTTTAATAGCAGAATGAACTGAAACCAATGGAGGTCTGGAAGGTAGGAAAAACATTTTTAATTCACCGTTCCAGTAGTATGCTTTGGGAAATGATTGTCAGTAACGTTACATGTATGAAAACTGAATATATTAGGCTCAAACATGCAGAATGCACGGTATGGTCCTTTAATATTTGAGAGCTTCTGCCTCTAAAATACAAAGATAAGCAGATTCCAGTTCACATGAAAACAAACATGAACACACACACTCCAACTTTAGCACGAATAAAACACACACACACACACAGACACGTTAAATGAGATAGCCATTAATTGAAAGACTACTGAGCTATAATACCATTAAAAATTATTACTTGCTTATATCTGAATGAACATATTAAACGCTCCCTGCACACACACACACACACACACACACACACACACACACACACACACACACACACNCACACACACATACACACACACACACACACACAGGAAGGGCTATAAAAACCCAGACAGACGTTTTCTTCCTTTGCTGCTGGTCTTTCTTTCCACAGCTCCTTCTGTGTCACGCTGTGTTTTCTTGTTTCATGATTAACATACAAACCAAACACACACATACACACACACAGTCCACAGTAGTTGTGTGTGTGTGTGTGTTACAGCCCGCATTTGAAACCTTTTCCTTCTCATTATATCGATTTTTGCAGTAATGTGTCTTAATCCATCTTCCATTTANTGTGTGTGTGTGTGTGTGTGTGTGTGTATGTGTGTGTGTGTGTGTGTGTGTGTTGTAATGTCCAGGGTTTCCTTCCTCAGGTGCAATATCCATTTTTCATAGTCTCTGACACTGTTGTAATGAGGAGGAGGAGGAGGAGGAGGGGGG
>VXCM01004969.1:0-37919 GCA_014773175.1 Lucifuga dentata
TACACACCACCATCCTATGCTGTCTGGCTACACTCTCACCTACCACTACTTTGCAGACCTTGAAAATGATTAAGACTCCATATAGGAACAACGTAATTGCAGGAAAAGGTCGTTGCATAACCCTTGATAGGAATGTGCATAAACGACTTCAACACGGCATAAAATGAAAAGAATTCCTGGTTTCACTGACAGACTTTGTACACGAGCTGATCAGATGGTTAATCTCGTTCAACAGTCGCAATTATTGCCAGATAAAGAATGCTGCCTTCAGTGGCAGGTTTGAAAGTCAGTGGATGTTAGTGGCAGTTAAACTGATAGTGAAAGCACCACAGATATCGCTTCAGCTGTTCCTCTGATCTAAGACGCCACTTTGAGTCACTCGACACCTCTAAAATAGAGGGAACGCAGTCAGCAAACAATGATTTAAACTGAAAACTAGGATTACAGACTATCCAGAGAAAATATTGCTATAGTACTGTATCAAAACTCTTTAGTATTTTCCAGAATCGATGGCTTTAACCCCGTCTCTAACACGCACAGCACCTGATGTCACTCGACGTCACACCAAACTGCGGCTCGGANCCCCGTCTCTAACACGCACAGCACCTGATGTCACTCGACGTCACACCAAACTGCGGCTCGGACACTGGGCTCAGTTCACTCTGTTCATCAGCAGAGTCAAAGGAGTCACACCGATAACAAACGAATCGTCTGCATGATGATGTCGATTTGGAGTTTGAAGTCAACTGATCCCAGCCCCGGCACAAAGATTTACATTTCCTATTTTACGTTGCCCGTGTTTAGAAGAGAGTGGGTGATTTAAGTTTCATCCAGCTGCAGGCTAATAAACTCCTGCATGCATTTCCTGTACTGCATCTCGGTGGGGCTGTTGGTGGGATATTGACCTGACTGGCTGTAGGGCCCCTCCGCCTCTCGCATCTCCTCATTCATCTTGGCCAATCGCAACCTGCCGAGGAGTCAAAGAAACAAGAAGTTACTAATTAGTGCAGATACATGGATTTTCATCACTCTTAGTATTTATAATTAGCAATGTATTCTTGACCTCAACAGGTCAGAAGCAAAAAGTGTCTGATACATTTTGATGATTCACAATCAGCTTGAACGGTGAAAATATGATTGCATGGTTACTGCACACAACCTTTCTACTTTTTTCCATGCTTCTCCTACCCTAAAAATAGTCCAAATAATTTATCACACTTCATATCTAACATCTGTAGTATCTATGAGAATGTAATCAACTGCTACCACTGTGCCCTTGAGCACAGTGGCACCAAACCCTCAAGTGGCTCCATGGAACTTCTGAAGTCTGTCTTAGTATGTGGATGTTTAATAAAAATATTCATAATGTCGGCACTTACAGTGTAACAATATCTGCGTTGGCTGCATCCACTGCAATGGACAGTGGTGTTTTCTCATCAATGTCAGCAGCGTTTTGATTGGCTCCTCTTTTCAGGAATAAACACACTTGCCTGAAACAGAGAACAAGTTTAATTCATTTTTAGGATGACATACATAATCTGAGTTTATGATCTCCTCTCACAGCTGGTTCATGTCCACATAACCTCAAACAACAGTGTAATGGCCGTAAGTCACTCTAGATCAGTTGCTATAGTTACTGGTGTGTAGTTATTGTTGTGTAGTTATAGTTGTTGTAGAGATATAAACAGACAAACCCTGTGTGTCCCAGCATGGTGGCGTGGTGGAGCGGTCCTCGGCCCTGGGCGTCTTGCTGGTTCACGTTAGCTGCATTTTGGAGCAGGAACTCACAGGTGACCAGCGAACCCTAAAATCATGTATTGTATTAGTTTTGAGTTGAGCATTAAACAGGAACATTTTTCATTTTATGAATTACATTTGTCCAGGTCTATTTTATCCATAACTACACCACACTGAGAAGTTATCTGTTGTACTTTCTGACATTTACCTGGCTGAAAATTGTCTAAATCTGTGTTGTTAGTGCCATATAAGACGAAAAAAAAACCAAAAAAAAAAAACGAGGGGGGCATTAATACAACTTTTTAACTCAAAACTTTGCCAGTTTTAAAAGGTTGTATGCTTATGATAATTCAATGACTTTGCGCTAAAAGCATGAATATTTATTTATTGCTAAATCTGATGGAAAAGTATGATTTAATAAAGTCATATACTCGCAAAAAAAACCTCGCAAATTTGCCAGTTTAAAAACTTGCAAATTTACTGGCAAATTTGCAAGTTTTTAAATTGGCAAATTAGTGAGTTTAAAAACTAAAAAAAATAATGAAAATTATTTTTAATGATGAATAATCATTTTTTAATTTTTAAAAAATAATAATTAAATTTTATTTAATACTGAAAAAGGGAAAATATTGAGAATAGGAATCAAACCGCCTCACGTTGTGACTGCTGCAGTACATGACCTTATTAAATTATATTTTTCCATTGGATTTAGTAATAAAGAAATACTTGTGCTTTTAGCACAAAATCATTGAATTATCATAAGCATATGGACTTTTAAAANAAGAAATACTTGTGCTTTTAGCACAAAATCATTGAATTATCATAAGCATATGGACTTTTAAAACTGCAAATTTTCAAATTTTGAAACTCACAAATTTGCCAATTTGAAAACTCAAAATAATAACCTCGTTTTTTTCCCCGTCTTATATGGCCCTAATATGCCGTTGAAGTTTTCGCATACATAGAAATGAAAACTTTTATGCACAGCCTTATATTTTTAAATATGTGAGATTATATGTTTAGTTTATTTTTTCACATATAGAAAAAGAAAAAGACAAGATTACATAAAAAAAAGAAAATGTGAGGGAGAACAGCAAAAAAAAAAAAAAAAAANAAAAAAAAAAAAAAAAAAAGTTTCAAGGGGCTCATACAAGGCAATTCTCCAGAACATAGATGTCACTGTTTAATTCATAAGACAATTTGAAAAAGAAAATCAGAAAAAAGAAAAATAACAAAACAAAACAACAGAACAACATATGAAATATCTTGGAACAAGTTCGGCAAAATATCAGACCCTGAAGGCAACATTGAAAAAAGCATGCTTACCCCCTGCACCGCCATGATGAGCGGCGTCCTCTTGTCGTCCTCTGTGTTGACCCAGTTGACCTCTGCCCCGTGGGCCAGCGCCTCCGCCATGTCCGGTAGGCTGCAGGTGCACGATGCCCAGTAGAGCTGCAGACCAGGGCTGTACTCCTTAGGCTCGTAGAAAACCATCTCCTTACAGGGTGAGGGAGGAGGCAGCTTGGCGGGCATGGGCACAGGCGGAGACTCAGCAGCTTCTGAAAGGTTGAATGACAAAGCGTCTCAGTAGGTGGACACATTTTCCTTTCTTGAGTAAACACCCTAAATGAAGCAGAAAGTTTGAGATGGCCGATGTGTTTGATGTTGAACGTGCGACCAGCTAAGACCCAAACTGATTAACGTGATGCACAAATGTGATACGATAATGTCGCAGTGAACATTGTGCCATTTGTTCTCATTAGTCAAGTCACCATCCGATACATCTTCAGCTGGCAGGTAAACATCCGCGATGGTTATCTGACCTCCTTCCTTGTGCTTCAGTAGTTAATATGTAAAATGTATCATAGAGGAGATGAAAACAAACAAGATATACTACAGAAAGTGCAAATGTTTGGTATGTTATTGTGGTTTTTCCTTTATTTTTTTGTGCAACATATGCTTGAGAAAACTGTCTGAAAAAATAATGCTCACACTAACACAGACTGAGTGTTCAAGTTCCTGCAGCTTCTTCCTTGAACATGTCATTGTATAAAACTAGTTCACCAACAAACATTCCCTCGCTCTCATTTAACTCTCTTGTTTTCCCAGCAGCTTTGTCCCTGTGATGCTTGTGCACCTTGATTTTTTTAAGCAGAGAAAACACTGATATGGTGAGTGTGTTTGTGTGTGTGTGAATGTGTGTCTTACCTGCATCTGCCAGGCTGTTATTAGAAGGGGTGTTGGCCAGCATCTCCCTGCTCCCATCAGCACTGTTCTGGATGCCGCTGTCTGCACTTTTTACTGTAAAACAATCACTGAATCACTACTTGTGAAGCATCAAACTTTTAGACATTGTTCCCCAAGTGTATAAAGTAAAAAGAGCACCTTCATGCTTTTTTTAAGCATTTTATTTCTTTCTTGCAACACCCTGAAATCCATAATAACTCACATAATTATCATGTAAACGGTTTCCTTTTTATGTAGCCGTTGCCCTAGATGACATTATTTCAGTCAATATTAACATCTACTGGCTTCTAGCAGTGGCTAATTTTTCCAGTCCAATTGCTAAAAACAGCAGGTGATCCTAATATTTTGTACTTTATGGGCACACACACACAAAGCTTCCAACTGAAATGAAAGGAAAGTGAACTGATTGACAAATAACCACAAGAGTAAAGTCCCTGAATAAGACAAATATGATGAAAGACAGATACCAAAACAAATACCAGACAATGACAACAGAAATGCTCCTTGCCCCTGGAAAGACAAAAAAAAAAATATGGCAAACAAGGCTCAGAAGAAGAAGAGGAACAGAATAGTAGATAAATGGTTAGTCTGTCAATCCAAGTGGTGAAAATAAATGGATGGAGGGGTTGGAGAAGCAACCGAGACAATGAGCCTTTAGCACTTACTGCTCTTGAGCTTGGCGGAGGTGTCAAAGTAGGAGAAGAGCGAGTCAAGCTCATCAGCACAGAAGAGAGAATCACGGCGGGCNGGCGGGCTTCCGAGCCACGGGCAGCAGCTACGCAAGGGATCATGGGTCGGAAATTGGAGGACCAATGATGCAAAGTGAACAGCAGGGCGGCGGGGTGGGGATCAGGGTTTGGAGTGGGCAGTGGAAGCAGGTGTTAGTCCAGAAGCAAAGAACAGCCAGAAGAGGAAAGAGAGAGAGAGAGAGAGAAGAGAGGGATTGAGAATGAGGAGAAGAGATGAAAGCAGGGTTGAAACACAGGAAATTAGACTGCCGGCTCGACTAATGTGGAGACGCATCACGAGGAGCAGTGGAGGTGAAGAGCTAAACACGCTGCTCACAGAGAACTCCCGTCATTGAGTAGACGTATCTCCAATGAAACTTACACAGAGCGCTCACACACACACAGAGGAGGGTCAAAGAGGAATCAGGCACTATCTCTGAATATGCGTTCTGAGGCTGCAGAACAAAAAAATCCTAGTGCTGAAAAAAACCTATTTAGTAACAGGGAGGGACAGTTGGGTAACGGCCTGATTTAGAAATTTAGAACATAAGAAATATTGAAGAAATATTTATGAAGAAGTCTAGACACTTTAAAAAAGCCTATACTGCAGCTGACATATCATAAGGTGTTTATTAGTTTATTAGGAGTTCCATCTAGGAATCTCAGTAGACCAATATTCACTGTTATACTTTATCTTTTATATGTCTAAATAAAATAATTGTGTTCTCAAAAGTAGATTAATCAGGAGAATGAATTAGCAAAAAGCCACTTCCAAGGATCTATCATTACTCCTGACTTTCATCTTTGGCCTCTCTTACAGACATTAGGATCAGGGAGTTTTTTTTTTTTTTTTCNTTTTTTTTTTTTTTTACTGACCTGATTGTCCGGAGACATTAGAACCAGGTCTCAGTTTTGGGGTGGGTGGTGGTGGTCTTGGGGGAAGGTGCTCGGAGCTGCTGCTCAGCCTTTTCTCCTGTTTGCTCAGAGAAACCACCTTGGTGCGAAGCTCCTCATCTGATGGCCGGCGTACAAAGCGACGGTCCACATACTTGGCTTTGATGTAGGCCTCTACTTCGTGTCTGGGAGGAACACATGGGGGCTTTTGTGAACAACCATCACCTTCTAACTTTTTTGAATATTCTGGTCTTTTCTTCTGTGCTTTAAATTCCCAGCTGAAAATATGGATATGCTTTCTAACCCTCCCATACCTTGGGTCTCCTGGCTGTGGTTTTCTGGCTCCTAGCTCCTCTCGCCGTGCTTCATAGATCTGGTTGATCACTCCATTGCCCAGTTCACACATCACCTGTGAAAGATGTCAGCAGAATTTCTATCTATTAAAAATACCCTTAGTGTTTTTCAAATGAAACCATTACAAAAGATAAAATGGTAATTAATCTGTGAAATGAAACGTATCATGATCGCACTTTGATACCAAAATGTTTTGTTTTAGGCAGCTCATTGATGAAATATTTATCAATCAAAACAATCACATGCTGTTATGATGCAGACACTTTCACTCATCTTTTCCTCACGCACCTTAAGTAGCTCTGGCTCCCATGTATCCAAAGTCAGAGATCGCACCTTAGATAAATGAACTCCCAAACTCCTGCAGATGAGGGACAACAGCACAAATATGACCAAAACCCATTCATCTTTGTGAATGCAAAAAGGATAAATGCATTTGGTGAAGCCTCACCGATTCAGCTCTGCACTTTTGAAACAATGAAACTTTAAAGATGATCAAAATTTGAAAAATGTGTGCATCCAAGCTGCAATGCTAATATTCATCATGAGTCTCTTCCCCTCTCTGAGTAAAGAATATGCAACCTGTCTGACATACCCATCTTTTCATTCTCGTAGTTCTTCAGTGTATAGGTTACTAATTCCATAATGCTGTTTCTTCACGTGTCACTTTTCTTTTTAGTTTGGCATTCCAATTATCTTCTCAATTGGTGTTCATTACTGCTGGTTACTGCTGTTGCCTCTGTGTGAAGCCTTTGATAAGCTCAGTTTAAAAAGACATACTAGCCACAGTATTGCAGTACCACAGTACTTTACCTGTGAATGCCTGAACACTGTATACACAGGGTGATGCCCAGGTTGATGCTGGCCCATCGGGGGTCCGGCTGGCCGCAGTCGCAGCAGCAGATATTGCCTGGGATGGCCAGGACCTTCTGCAGGGCACTTTCCCCTTTCAGCGATTTCTCCTTCAGATCGCCACCAGAATCCAGACTGCCTGTTGACGTGGACGACTTCCTGTCCAGCTTCTGATGTGAGAGAGGATAAGAGAGACAGTTCATCAGTCAGAAACGATGGTGAAGGTGAAATGAGCTGAACTTGAACTATAATAATTCTTGCTGCACAACAGACAGAAAAAAATAGAACATAAAGGACAGAATAGGAAATCAGTCTTTTACATTAATGACTACGAGGATAAAATTATTGATTACAGTATGAGCCCAAAGTTACAAAAGATCAAATTTACTGAAAAAATGAATGCAGAAACATGCACAGTGTGAAAATAAAAAATATTAAATTACTTAAACAAAAATGTTGTAACGTAAGAATTAAGAATTAAGTTTACAGCTTCAATCAATTGTGAGATGAACAAAATGACAGAATTTCCCACAATTTTTAAAACTTTTTTTGCGTATGTGAATCCCTCTAATTAACTATTCATTTCTCTGTGTTTGTGGCTTGTTTACCTCTGCGTCGTCTCCCTTATCACGGAAGGCAGTGGCAATGCTGTTCTGGACAGCTTTGATCCAAGCCTGTCTGAGTTTCTCTGAGTCTGCCTGCATCATGCAGCTCCTGCAGGGACAGAAAGGCATCACACCACTGCCGTCTGCTGAAAGTTGTGTGTGTGTGTGCATGCATGTGTGTGTTACTCCACCTTCTTTTACATATTTCAGGGTTAATTAGGCTGATAGTGAGGGATGTTCCAATTACTACATATAAGAGTCGAGTATGATATGGATATGCAACCTAATAATCTCCAGTGCAACACCTGATGTGTGTATACAGTATGTGTGTGTAGACATACATACAGACACACACATGCAAAGACATACAGAATGTACTGTAATGTAAGAAATCTATCTATAATTTTGCTGTATTTTTGTGTAATGATTTCTTGGGGGTTAAAATACCTGAAGAAGAGATTTAATAATGGGCCAGCCAAGTGTACTTTCTTTGTGTGTGTGTGTGTGTGTGTGTGTGTGTACTCACTTGGTGGGTGACACCACCTCAAAGCAGAAGCGACGCTCTATGTCCTCGCAGTGTTTGACCGTACATAGCCTCAGGTCCTCCACCACCACTGTGGGGTTGTCCTGAGGGGGCAGTACAGCAGCTTCCGTTAAACACAATACACACAAACTCACACAGCTGGAACATCTAACTAAATGAACAGGCCAAACATGTAAAGATGTCCGCCTCAAAATTGACTTACTGTTTTGAGACACTGCTTAGAAACATTTTCAGTTCTTTTTACAAAAATATGGGAGTTCTGCAAAAGCTACATCTCATTCTTCTAAATGAATATGTACACAAACCACTAACAAAACTGCCACGTTCTGCTTCTGTTGTTGTTTTGGATGAGTTAATATTGCTGTGAAATCACCTGAAGGTATTCTATTAAAAATGCTGGAAAGTCAAAATACTGGAAGTTAAACACATGTATATTTGATTGTTGAGTCACATGACGTACCTTAAATTTCTTCTGGTAAACTAGCTGATTGTTTTGGATGGAGAACCAACGCCTAAAAGGATATCAGGAATTAGAAAAGTACAAAAGCATTCACTGTTGCCTCTGAGAGAGGCAAATCCCCCTAAAATGACATTTTGCCTTTCAGAATGTAAGAGAGTCAGACAGAGGGCACCTCATATGTGCATTTTGGGGAAAAAGCAATCCAGCAATTCATAATTCATCTCAGTTTTGTACATTTCATTATATTTTAGGTAGGTGCCACTCTTTTCAAAAGATGGCTCTCTCATGTAATTCAAATTTTACATGCACGCACGCACGCACGCACGCACGCAGCTAGATTTAAATTATATATCATTGATCGTGTCAGCAGAAGAAGAGCAGAAGCACTCTCGGNCACGCAGCTAGATTTAAATTATATATCATTGATCGTGTCAGCAGAAGAAGAGCAGAAGCACTCTCGGGTTTTAGATCTGCGTCAAACCTCATAACCCGGTTTTATACAGGGTACTTCAGTATTAATGAGGACTACCACATCTAATCATTCACAAATGGCAAATTTTGCACTTTTCTGTAATTAAGCTCATATTCATTTTCGAGTAAAAACTATGAGAAGCACAGCAATCTCCACCAAAATCTGCACCATGCAGTCAGAGCTGACAGGGAGGATGCTCAGATTTCCTTGGGTATAACACTTGGACATGTATCATATCATGTATCATCACTTGGACGTGTATCAGATATACTGACACACAGACGTGAGACCTATAGCACAATAAAGATCCTAGCCAACCTGACTGAACATAATTTGGACCCAGCCCAACTCATTCCAGGGTCGGGTCTTAATGAATGGACCTGTGAAGACCTCTTATGAGTTTTATAGGTCGAATTTACAACAAGAGGTGGCAGTCAGCATACAGTAAGTCAATCTAAACAAAATAAAAATATTTATAGTTTGATTTATATTTTTGTTGATGCAGACATTCCTCATCAAAACAAGTCTTTTTTTAAGTTTTCAAGTTTTTAAGCACTTAAAGTATTTAAATTTAGAGCTGCTATGAATACTCTAAGCCAACTATGATTAAAACTGAGCCTTTTAATGTATTAAAGGCTGAATGAAGTGTGCTTGTCATACCTATTCCATGTCTTGAAGGCATTGCTGGCCCTCTTAAACAGGTAACCCTCCATGGCGATGCCGTTGTCTGCATCCACATTGTACTCCAGCTTGGTGTCCTCATTTGAAAAGTCCTGAACAAGAGCGACAAGGTAGAGAAAAAGTAATTTGATTAGATTCAGAAAAAAGGCATTAACAGACCGAAAGAAAGGAGCAATAAAGAAAATTAAGGACAAACAATGGACATAAAACACAACCAGGTGAGAAGAAAGAAAACAACAGCAATATTGATGAATATTGATGTTTTTTTCCTGCAAGTTGTGATTTCTGGGTTAAAAAAAAAAAAAAAAAAANAAAAAAAAAAAAAAAAAAGTCTATGCTTCTCCCAAAATCACAATAAGTGGAGCTAAATCACCTTGAACAGCTGAGCATTGCACAACTTCTGCACACACTGACCCAAATGATGACCGCATCAGGAAGCAGACGAGACATAATCCACAGCCACAGCCAATGCTGGCAGAATAATATGTTCCAGGAAAAAAAAAAAAAAAAAAACACATATTGCCTGAGAATGCAAGTTAAATGATACATTCACTAAAATACTGCATAACGTTTCAAGTTGTCTCCACTACTTCATCTACATCTCCTGTCTGTATCTTAAAGTGATAAGGGAATATCCCAGAGTTGACCTGTTCTGGAATAAAAAACAGGAAATACAAATAACTTCAGCAATATAAGGTAAGTGGTTTGTAAATACCTTAACGATCTCGAAGATTTTATTTTCAATTCAGTTCATTATACATATGTAATGGTTTAATCCTGACAGTGAAAGGACCCTCGGAGTGATCTTTCATGCATGTATTCTTGTTTTCAGCCACAGAATGTGCAGCAATGTCAGCCGTGTTACTCAATCTGTCATGTTGTCATGGGACAGTCCCAGCGTTACCAGCCCAGCTTTAAGTACCTCAGCTGCTGCCACGCTTTCCTGACACCCTCCAAGCGTTCTCAGCTTCAAGTGACACGGAACACCATTGTATATGTGTGTGTCCTTGTGGAGTCAAGTTACATCCAAGCTAATGTCATCACCATCCCCACAGCCAAACTAGAGCTCATCACGTAGGTTTGTTACTGTAAGGAAGGAGCTGTGAAGTCATCATTACTTGGTCTTTCTGGAAACATTCCCCCTGATGATGAAACCAATCAGTCCAACTACTTCCACTGAGGAAGGAACTTCAACCTATACCAAGATAACGTAAATTAGGCTAACCTAAAATTTCCACCTTCTTGTCAGTTATTAATATTAATTTAGATTATTAATATAAATTTATTCAGAGCATTAAATGTTCAGTAACTATGTAGTAAAATCAAAAAAATCTTGAGATTCAACATAAAGTGCTCTGTGATATCACAATGCCATGATGGATTCACACTTTTGGAAAAACAGAGTGCTGAGATGTGACCAAAACATTGATCAGACAATAAAAGAAACAGAATGTAACACTGACAAACCATAAATCCATAATTATATTCATAACTTAGTACAGTGTGCACAAAATATATCAACAATAAAAATTATGTGCGCTGAGTGTAATTAAGTCACTCAGGCTGACACAGACACAATAACCACTATTTCCTGTTTACTTATTGGAAACGTATATAAAGGCTATTCAAGTACTCATCATAATCATATTCTCAGTGGGAAAAAAGAGGGTTGAATGTTTTTGTCTTGTTCTCTGCTGATACTTGCTGCATAAACGGTAAATGTACAACATGGAGCCCATCTCGTAACTCCTTCTAGTTGTCTTGCTTACTGTCAAACCTTTCAAATTATTTTTCTTGTTCTTTGGGTGTTCCTTCATTCCCACAACACCACAAAGCACCATGATAATAAGATATGTATATATATATATATCTCCCTGATAAACACACAAGCAGATTCTGTGCCAAACTGTTATTCTAAGTGCACATGGAATATAAAAGACACCAACTCAGCTTCTTTACATAAAAGATGATATAATATAAAAGTACCAGTCCTAAAAATGGAGTACAAAACTCAACAATATAGCCACACTTTTCTGAATTTTACTAATTACATCAAACTACTCAGCTTATGATGTTTGAAAAAATGAGTAACATAAACTCAATGCATAACTTCAAACCTCAGTCACGTATGATGGCTCAGTGTATGCCAAGAGCAATTTAATACTACAGAATACTTTGATACATGTGTTTACTCACACATACACTAACACAAAGACATAAACATGCATGCAAATACAAGCTCAAAACTAAGACTGAGAAGAAAGATGGAACACAGAGTCAACAGTGTTGCTGTCAAGCGAAAACCTCGTTTATTCAATTGTCTTGGTTCTTTGGTTCAGTGTAACTTTAGTTGACTAAGAAACTTCTGTTGGCGTTTGGGCTTTGAAAAATCATATCAAACCACATCATATTATTCCAAAATAGTCCTGGTGACACTAAAAACAAGACTGTCTTAGCTGTCTGTAGTTCCTGAAAAGTTGACTTTTGGAAACACAAGTTTTCACCTGACAACACAGAAATGTTCAAATATTATCCAACCAATCAAACCACTTGCTGACATCAAACCTCCACACACAACGGAGACCAAAAATGAGGCATAAAAAACATGCTGGATAATCAAGACACAGCACATGTACAACTCTCCAAAATGAGGAAAAAGACAAAAGTGCAATCATCTACATTAACACCGCAATGCAGCCTCTCGGTGAATGCAGATATAAAGCGGGGACGGGGGGGAGGGCATGTAGGGTTACAAAACGGAAGTCAGGTGAAAATCAATGTAGCGACTCTACGTACGGAGGTCGACCTCCAAGCACAAAAGTTGCGGCCATCTGGTAAAGAGTCAAGCTCCGTCACCTCCTAAAACATCACAGACAGCGAGACAACACAGAGAGAAAAGGAACACGTATGTCCTTACACCAAACAGGAACTTCAGATCCGATAGTCAAAATACAACGTGGCACACACGATAAAACACACCCACCCTGAAGCAGCAATAACACAGCAAGGGACTCGCACACTATAAATAGCCGTGGCTAAAAAGACACATTCATGTACATCTGCACATCAAAACACACACACATAGTCCATCTGTTTTGTGTGCTATCACCACACACACACTCTTCCTCAGTCCCTCTAACTTAGGTACACTTACCAGATACCAAACGTAGTGGAAACGGCTGAAAATCTTCATTTTTCCGACAACTCTGTTCTGTGTGTGTGAGTGTGTGTGTCAGTGTCTTCCTGGGAGGCTAGGTGCCTTTGTTAGCTCAGAGTCCCTGTGCAGCATATTAATGACAGTCTGTCTATCACTCTAAACAGCATGACTTGTCTCCTCTCCTGTGTGTGTTTGTGTCTGCCGTCATTACATCTGCTCCTCCTCGTCCTCAGGCTCCATGCTCTGAGCTAAGGTCACCTGTGAGGGTGTGTGCATATGACATATGCGTGTGTGTGAGATGCTGGCTGTTGCCATGCGCTTAGAGTAATCAAATGGACGACATGGAGGACATCAAACATTTACAATGGCTCCAGCTTAAGAAACGTGCACTCAGCCTTTCCCCTCACTACTGCATCTCCCTTACATGCATTTTCCTGAAATAGCAGGATAAAATCACCAAATCAAGAACTGTCCACACAAGCGATTTTTACTTCGAAAATTTCTTTGACTATGCTGAATGTTTGTAAAAATTGAGCCTTATGCTTTGTAACAAACTGGAAAAGAAACATTCACTATATATGTGCATGTTTGATGACTATGGCTGATTCCTGCAGAAACAATCAACCAATTTTAAAAGCTGTTTCAAAGTCAGAAAATCATCCTTTGTTTTTTGAGATAAGACAAAAAATTCCTCACACCAGTATCCTTTTTCTTTCCCACAAGGTTCTATTTTGACCCTGTCATACCATATGGTGACAGTGCTGCTAATCAATAATTCACACAAGCAGGTAAGAGGCATTCTAAACACAACCTCAGGACCCCTTCAGCTCTCATGGGGATGAAAGGTTTCATCAATACTGTGTTAAAGGAAAATATTTATGACAAAGCATATATTAAGCCTGTGCCACTCAGAAACACAAAATTACACAATAAAATGACAAAGGAGTCAAAACATAGGACAACTTCTACAGGACTGGCCAATGAAGATTCACAACACTGTCAACACCCCATCTAGTCACATTTTCAACTCTTAACTGAAGGAGAACAGCTAAGAATGAGCAACTGGCATTACCAAACATTTCAGCTATGAAGGCAAGAGACATGTTAGAGACATCTGTGATGTCTTCCATGTAAATCTGGAAATAATCAGAAAGTCTGTCATCACAAGAAGCTCTTTAGCCTAAAGCCTAGAGAAGAATATCAGTAAAATTCTTGCTATTTGGTTAAACAACTAGAGCGCTCTTTAACCTGCATCATTATCAAAGTATTATTAGGCAAAGTACTACTGTTATTTGTCATCATCTTACAGCAACAAAGTCGTTTTAAATTGTTACAAACGCATTTAACAGCAAATTGTGGTTCTGTTATACTGATCTGAATATGTCGGTATAATGCATTGCCTAAAAAAATGTACTTATACAGAGCTAGAACCAGCATGCTTCACTTTTCATTTGCCTTTGCAGGGGAAAGAAGAAAAAAATTGTGAAAGAATTAAGTGGCTGTACATCAGTCAGTACCAAAAATGTTTGGTAAGTACAGTGGGGCTCAAAAGTCTGAGACCACATCAAAAATCCATGAAGTTTTCCATGTAAATCTGGAAATAATCAGAAAGTCTGACATCACAAGAAGCTCTTTGGAACATTGTCAAATCATGCTGGGATGACTAGGGTCATCAGGTTTTGCACAGACCTGTGGAGTTCATGCCAGCTGGGGTGCATGCTGTCATTAAAGCAAAAAATAAATAAATAAATAAATTAAAATAATAATAATAATAATAATAATACTAAGATATTCTGAAATTCATGGACATTTTTCAACGATGCAACTTCTCACTCAAATTGTTAAGATGATGTTATCATTTCTAATGAAAAATCTTGCATTAAATTAGAACATTAAAAAGAATGCAAAACAGAAGCATTTTCACTGTGGTCTCAGACTTTTAGACCCCACTGTGTATCTGAAGGTAAAGTAATGAAATGAATTTCAGGACAAAACATAACAGCAAAACATCTGCTGCTGCACTGGTATGAGTACAGTGTAGACAAGAAATGATGCTCATGTGTGCTAAAGTCAACAACAACAACAGTAACAGTAGTCTAAATGTAATAAAAAAAAAGTTGTGGTTGACTAAAGCATGTGCAAACTGATAAACAACATGACAACATAAATCTGTCATCCGGAATCATAACACGCATGTTGTTAGTTAGTCTCATGATCAACTGGCTCACTTGTTTGCGATGATCAATGATGTGACTCCACCTACAGAGGTGGAGTCCAAGCAGTTGCATCAATTCAACCACGCAGGCATGAAACAGGAAGGAAAGTTAGAGAAAAAAAAGGAAGAATAAAAGCTTACCTGGAGAGCAGCCTGGAGTTAGCAGAGGGAGGAAGAGAGGGAAAAGGGAAGACAAAAAGAAGAAGAGGAAGAAGAAGAAAAAGAGATGTTTGGTTAGGCATGTCTGTGTGAAAACAGCCAGATGAAAGGGCATAGAGGGAGAAGGACAATGTAAAAATAGCATTCGGATAAATAGAGAGAGGGGAGGCGGAAGATACACGTTCAAGGACAAGTGGAAGTGCATCATACTGTTAGAAAAAAGGGGGGGGGGGGNGGGGGGGGGGGAGAGATCAAGGATGAAGAAGACAAATTAGAGAACGACAACTTACAGAAAAAAGAAAAACAAATGAAGAAGAACAAGAAAAAAAGAAAGAAAGACAGTTTGCAAATATTACTGCTTCTTTTCACACACTGCAGAGAAATAGAAGTGTGTTATGAACAGGCAGATATTGTCTGGTTTGAAAGTTACTGTGTGATATTAACAGTTAAAGCTAAAGCTTTTCATGCACCACCCACATATTGTAATAACACCCCACATCCTACTAAACTGCTTTTCTGTTATGATTTATTGTACTGTATTCTTTTCCATCAGGTCTGATACTTTCAAGGTATTTGTATTTCAACCTGTTCACATATTATTTCTTGTCAAATATTCAAGTCTCAGTGTCATTATTTCTCCCCAGTAGACCTCTATAGGCGATATGTGGGAGTCTGCAACAGGGCAGCCTCAGTGTGGTCTAAAAAATGTGATCCAAAAACAGCTGAATGTGCTGCCATCTAAAGGGGACATTCAGTGGAGGGGTGAAAGCTGAAGTGGTTGAGGAACCATCACCAGTGGTTCCACCAGTGTCAAACATTTGGAAACAAGTTAAAATGCACTTTAATATTACAAAGTGAGCAACCAATAGCTGATACAAAATGCAAATGACTACATTATTTGTACTATAACATTAAAAAAAAAAAGAAAAAAAATCCCCCCACAAAAAACTCGCCTTGTATCTCGCCAAATTGTACTTTGACATCAGATCAAGGGTGCAAATATTGCCCTGTGGAAAAAAAAAACCCCCAATAAAACCCGGGTGCACACTGGTGCACTCCCTGAGAATCGGCGTGTTGTCTGGGGTGCTGGGCAGGGATGAAGCATGCTGAAACCCAAACCTAGCATGTGTGTTTGGAAGATAAAGCAGTGAGCTTTGGTCGGTTGTCAATAATGTATGTGCATGTGGCTGAGATCATCCATACAGATCACCTTTCATCTGAAGGCTGTGCCTCTTTCGTTCACGGTGATGAATGATCAAAATCAATAGTTTTAAAAGATGATTGTTCCCTGGGCAGGATTTACTCAAATTTTAATTATAGCTTGGTGCAAGGTGTGATTAACAAAAAAAAAAACAGATTCCATATTCATTCTCGACTGAATAATTTGAGCTTTGAATTTGAATTAATAACAGTTTCACCCACCTGTTATATTTAGCATACAGACATCCTCTACCCAGCTGTAGAACATGCAAGCTGAAAGGCATTAATTTACAAACGGCCATGGGATAGAGATGAAATCCCGTAAGCATAGAGCAGCATAGAGCAGCATAGAGCTACAGATCTACTTTTAATACAAAGAGGCCAGAGTGCAATAACAAAGGTTTCTAACAGCTGTAAAGTCAGTAACAAATTCTTAAAACCAGCTTAGAAAGATACCAAAGCCATGCTGAGTTTGTGTGTTGTACATAAATTCAATTTGTATTGTGATTTGTGTGATGAATGCTACATGCAACTTAATTTGCATTTCATTGTACTTGGTGCACTAGTTTTAGGAAGTGAAAACAGTGAGTGAAAATGGGAACATATTGTGTGTGTGCGCACACACGTGTGTGTGTGTGTGTGTGTGTGTGTGTGTCTCTATGTATACCTTTTGCTGGATGGNTGTGTGTGTGTGTGTGTGTGTGTGTGTGTGTGTGTGTCTCTATGTATACCTTTTGCTGGATGGTGGAGTGTTTCTGTTCCATGTCCCTCTTCTCTTTGGCAGCATCCACCACCAGCTGGTCCAACTGCAAGAGTCAGAACAACTGATTAACCAAGCTTACAGAACCACCTACTCACACACATATCACAGCATGCACATAAACTTGCAAATGCATATTGTACACAAGTTTAAACTCAAACTTATCATCACATTAGTACTGGGTTCTTATAACATGTAGTATTCCATACACAAATAAACTTTTGAGTTTTTGATTTACATAGAAAAACAATTCCTCAATTGGATGAATTTTGAGGACTTGAACGCACCATGATGCACACAGCTATGCTAGATGCAGTTAAATTTTCAGCATCATATATTTTATATATTTATATTTATATTTCAACAAGTTTGAAGCGAGAAAATGAGAAGAGATTTGCTATGGCATTCATGTGTTATCTATCAAAGATACTTTTCGAGTTTTGATAAATGAATCCATCAAATAAACAACTGTTCAACAGGCTGGATAGAGACAGGACATGCCTTTCTTTTAGAACAAAGTCAGTGAGCAATGGCTTTATCACATGTGATGTGGACTGGTGAAGACTGATTCTCCGTGACCATGGAAGTAACAATCGTGTGAGGAGGAAAACAAAAAGTCTCTTGAAAACATAATAAGGCTATAGAATAAAAATATGAATGAATTGCTGGAGGATATTGGGTGATGCTGAAACATACTGTATGCCACAATATGGCCTAAATCTGCATTTCTGCAACTTTGACCACAAAAGGATAACTATCTTATTATATAGGTCACTAATTGAGGGGGAAAATGCACGTGAATAAAGGGTGAGTAAGGTTCAACGGTTCAGTCTACAAACTGCTTAAGAAGCCAGTGTTAAGTGCTGTATTCCAGAGGCTGTGTGTCTGCCAGTTGCAGATGCTTTCTTCTCGCTAATCACAAATAATATGTTTCTCCTATGCGATATATGAATAAGGAAATGTAGATTAGAGATCATTATACCACTCTGGAGGTAACCAAAAGATACACTATTTAAATACATTAAAACAACAATAACTATTACTGTAAATATTATCATGCTGTCTGTCTGTGACCCTGTGCGTATACTGTATGTCTCCTTGTTTCCTTAAAATTGTCATATTTAGCGTTGGGGGGCTTGTCCTATATTTGTAAACACCTGTGAAACGGGTTATGGTGATTAAGCACAGGGAATTTATAGAATCATTAAAAAATTGCATTACATTAAACCTTGAATTCTAGTCTCCACCTACCAGCATACGCTGGAGTAAAACACTGAAAACATGCTACTATCCATAAACAATCTCAGCAAAGACTGTATTTGAGAGAGCCGAGCCTTTTGTTAGGAAAGGAAATGGGCGAGCAGAAGAGCAGCAAGCTGATAAGATCAGATGGGAAATGTTTTTCCCTCTCACAGCAACAACCAGTCCAATCCAGTCCGTGTTGTATATCTGTTTTTATCTGTCTATGAAGACGTGTTACTGTACACGTATGTAGAATTCCCCCCAGATTCTCTGATGGTGACTCACTATGTCACTGTTCAGCTCCACTGATAAATAAGGTCAATAGAGACAAACATCTCAGATGTTTCATTCAGACCACTGCACCATTTTCACTCAGCCTGAAACAGTCAGCTTTCTGCTTCTAACTGTCCTGACATATAGACTATGATGACAAGCTGCATGACACGTGGAAATGATATAAAACACATCTACTCTATGTGTGTCGTTCAACCCTGAGGTACTGTGTCACTGGAAAGATGGGATCATTAGAATATTTTATCTTTAGCAGTCAAGCTGTTTCCAAAGGAAATGTTGCTCAGGATATTTGACACAAATCCTAAAGTTGTCATGGAAAGAGATTTAAAATACAACTTCAGCAACCTCTGCTCAAATTGGTCAATAGTTTGACATTTGATCCCAGATATTTTTTTCCCCTGTTCAAATCTTTTTCTTTTTTCCTGTTTTAAATTTTAAGTCTTCTGTTCCCAAGAAATAACCGTAACACTGCTGATAACCGTGCACCACTAAACACTATATGCTCTGTATGCTGATTGTACTGCTACACATTGTAGGAAACAACTACAGTCCAGCTTCCACAGTTCCACAGTGGGTGATTGGAAGTACAATTCACCTGCCATTTCTTCCTTCTCCTTTTCTTCTGATCAAACTCAAACTTTAAAATACATTCAGACCAATATTTGCTAGTATCTTGCTTTTAGCTGGTGTTGATTTCCATGTTCACCACTTTCTCATTGGTTGTCTGCATTACAAACAGACCTGTTGACAGCTCCTCCACACCTGCCTGCACAGCCTCTCCACCTTCTTCAGCTTCATGATGGACAGCAGAAATAATCCAAACTCCTCTCTTGCTGCTTCGTGTCAGATCTTCTCCTTTTGCACTGTTCAAAATTCAGGATTTTGATACACAAAGCTCCCTTACGCTTCAGTTGATGATCAGTTTGATACTACCCCTCGGTCTCACTCCCTCCCTCCTCAGATCTGGTTTCTGAAACAGTCCTTCATGCGTCTCTCCCTCTTTGCTCACACACTACTTGTATTCCTCTTCAGTCTTTTAAGTGTTGGACCACAGGCTTACTGTCAGTGCTCCTCCATTCTACTTCAATAATGTCTTGGTCCAAAAAGATCACATTAGCCTCTTATCCCTTTGTAAGATCTACTCCTCAAAGTTGATCTTCTCCATTTTCCCCTTCTGTTTTTCCAGCACTCTGTTTTTCTATTTCAATTTCTGGACGAGTCAAGTTGGACATGGTTTCGACTTGAGAGCAACAGGTTTACAAACCATACTCTTCCCTTCTGCTCCTGCTTCAGATCTGGCTTCCAAAAGGACATTTTTCCACAAAATAAAAAATGCTTGGTTCTTTTTTGTCACACTTGAATGATTTCAATGTCAGAGAAAAAAACATCCAACTCTTTCATCCAGTCTATTTTCAGAAAAGATCTTCCTCTCTTCTTCCCCTCATTAGTTCTTGGTTGGTTTTGCACACACTTATGACAAATGCAGTCTTCTTGTTCATCTGTTTTACTGCTCCAGCCTCAGAACCACCAATTTACAATCCACAACCTTCAGCATCACTCTTCTGTTGCTTCAGCTGACTGTCAACCCTGTGAGTCTGACTGTGGGAAAACCCTTCTGCCTGCTTTCTTCCTCATTCCTGCCCTCTGCTACAGCAGCTCAACACTGATAATAATCAACTTACAGTCACGTTCTGGTCATCCTCTGCCTCAGAGGGAGGCTCTGTTTATCAGAGGCCTGCACATACACACAAATATAAACAGGGCTGAGACTTCAGCTGACAAAAGGAAAGTAGCGCACACACGCAAGCACACACACACACTCAAGATAGCAACAGTGGTGGTGTCACTGAGTATCATTTGATTACAATATGAGAGGATGTCCGGAGATTTAATTTTAGAATCTTCACCCAAAACAATGTATCCAACTCTAGAGGAGCCCGTGGACACAGTCAGTGCTTATATAATCAAACAATTCCTCATCTACATAATAAAATGCATGTTTACCTATTAGAGGCACTGGTATAGAAACTTGGTTTACAGTTATTCCACTATTTATGTCAAAACAGCTTCATGTTTGTTTTTGTTGTTCATAAACTTAGATTGCAAGTGCATACACAAATCATACAAAAAGTATAAAACTAATATGTGCTAGAGGAAATTAAAAAATCAGTTCTATACTGCCTGGAGTCTAACTGATTATGGGAATTCATGGTGTGGAAATCAACTGAGCTGAGTCCAGTGTGTGTGTGTGTGTGTGTGTGTGCATGCTGCAGCTTGTACCTGTCCCCCCAGCTGTTTCATTAGAGGTTGCAGTTCACTGAAGAGGTCATAGCCTTGGTGAAAGAAGGTCAGGTGGGCGTACATGAAGGACAGCATCTGTGGAGAAAGCTTAGGTTATTCAGAAAGCCAACATGGCTACTGCATGTCAAGTTAAATCCCTGAAAAATATACTTACTGATTTCAGGATTTCTGATCTTCTCTTTGATTGTAGCACATTGATCTGAAATGGGGAAATAATTATAAAAACGGCAAAAAGTACAAAGGGATTTTACCTTTTATGCTTTTCAATAAAACATGTCAAGAAGGAAATCTCAACACACACTCACACACAACCAAACCCATCAAAATCTATAGTGACATCAGAAAAAAAAAATACACAAACAGAAACAGAGTAGGAGAGGGAAGAGATACATAAAGAGAGATTAAAAAGACATGAAGCACAAAAAGGCAGAGTGTGAAATGGAGATATGACAAGCTGACAAGCACATCAACCCAAACACTGCTGGATGAAAGCTGGATGAAAGTTGAAAGTCCCAAGTACTGACACCAGGGGGCGCCCTGCATCTCATCTTCAACCCAGGAATGCTCTTAAGTCTGTCTGTACCTACCATCTGTACAAACAGCTGTACTGGAGCAGTGTGTGTGTGTGTGTGTGTGTGTGTGTGTGTCAGATTCTTCCTTCCTTNTGTGTGTGTGTGTGTGTGTGTGTGTGTGTGTGTGTGTGTGTGTCAGATTCTTCCTTCCTTGCAGAGCTTTTGACTAGCATCGTGCAGCTTGTCTGGTCTGAGAGGTCAGATTCTGAAAGGTCAGGTTCTGAGAGTCCAGATAAATCTTAGCAGGTTGTAAATGCAAATGTTTCACTGTGGTTGACAGGAAATACTGAGTGCTGTGTGAGAGTAAAGGCAGCAACAGGGCGTGGCACATGGTTCTTACTGCTGTGGAGGACAGGACAGCTTCTGAAGCGGTTGCAACTGCTCCACTGTTATAGATTAACCTGGTCTGGTGTTTTTTAAATGTATTTTTTGTTGCCAGAAAAGCAGTGACATCATACTTGGATTCACTTGAGAGCCCACATTCAAATCTCTGACCAACAATCTTCTCTTGGCCAACAATCATCCTGCTGAAGTGTTTTTGAACAAAATGACAAGCGAGTCCCTACCAGCTCCAGGGTAAATGTTCTGTAGCAGACGCTCTGCTCTGAAAACAGAGGTGCTGGGCAAGTGGAAAAAGAATTTCATATCCATTTCTCTGTCCATGTGAGAATTTCCCAAGTGGCTGGTGAATCACAAACAATAAGCCACATCACCAGATTGAGCCTTTAAATAATGGTCGTCTCACTGGCAAAATTACAGAGTCAGGAAACATGTCAACCATCAGCAAAATTAACTAGCCTTGATTGGCTGCAATTCTTTCCTGTATTTGCATCACTGAAAGGACAGAGTTTCAAAATTTTAGTTTCTACTTCATAAAATTATACACAAAGATGGGATTTTTCAGTTTAAGCAGTTTAAGTTTTACAAAAATATATAAAGCCTATTATTCCTAAACATCAGTTACTGTGCTACTGTTCAATGTGTCTATGTAGATTTTAGGCTTTGGTATGCCATGAGTGCTAAATGTCTGGTCTAATGAACAAGTGGGTGACTTGTGAGTCAAATAATTGTATTCTATTGCATTATCCATTTTTAATCTTATTGCATTGGCAATACACTTGATCTCGAGACAAAAAAAAACAAACTAAACTTTGAAGGTCAGTATTTCATCACGTCAAAGCACTGTAAGAGACATGCAGCATTCTTACAACGTTATAAATGCAAGTCTGGTTTACAACCTCCTGCATGTCTTTCTCTACCATATTGCATGTCACTGTAAATGTACATTGTATAATTACAACAAAACACCTCAAAAACCTGAAAAAAAGACAAAAAATGTCTTTAATATATCCAACAAGCTTACCTGCAGAATTTAGCTGCATTTTAAAAGTGCTGACAGCAGTATGGAACCTTTAAAAAAAAAAGCCACTGAAATCAGCTGTTGGCTATTGGGCTCATAGATTTCCTATGATCTGATAACAAGCAAGATAAAAACTCAACTGTCACAACTAGCTCTCATTTTATGGCAGGCTGATAAAGCAGTGGGTCAATGAAACTGACTGCCAAAACCTGCCTGAAACCTGATTTTGTTTTTTGTTTTTTCCACTCTAATTCTGGAGCAAACTGCCTCATCCTTTCCTTCGAGACAAATTCAATAACACGACTGGCATCACCTTCATCACAAAGCATGGAGCATTCATCAATGCTGCTGCAGCTGAGCAGAGACCAAGAGGTCAGCTGGTGCATTCAGTGACACATGATGAGCGCTTACTTGAAAGGACAGAGCATAAGACATCCGTGCAGCTTTAACGAGAACTGGCCTTTAGATTAATTGGACCTCAAAGTCTTAGTCTATAGAACAATTTGAGCACTAACACAGGAAGCAGGGAAATGTCTTCACAAAAAAAAAAAGATATGAGGTGTTTGATTTCAAAACATGACATATTGATTGCCTAAAATGTTTTTCCACCTGGAAGCCTTTTCAGAACAAGCACCAATAATTCTATCATTAAAGATTATGGTGTCTTTGACTGTAATAAGTGAAACAACTGATTTCTGTCTTTTTTAAAATTTAAGTGTGTATGCACATGACTGACTATCCTCACAGCTACTAATAGTACAACTACTGCTGTTTGCTGTAGTTACTACAAATGCAATTGCTGTGTTCTACTGATGCTACTGTTACTTGTACTGTTACATTATTGCTGCTTCCACTTTGTTGAGCTAGCTGAATCTACTCTTATGTAGGCAATTACGACATGAAGGGATGATGAGCTAGGGTGTTTCACATATTGAGTTTTACACAGTTAAAGCCATCTGTGTTTCATTTTCCTGTGTGATCCTGACTCAGCATGATAGGTTCCATATCCTCATTTGTGTTGGCCAGGGTACACAGAGAAGTACTGTATCTGACAGCGTGTAACTGTTTTTTAAGCTTATTTTTCTGCACATCAGGAATCTATACTTTTTCCATATTCCTGTTAGAAAATCATATCACAGAGGAAGGAGAAAAACTGGTTTGTTTTCCTTAGTCTCTTAGTGAATTTTTGTACCTGTAAGACGTAGTCGAGGACGATGTGTCGGAAGCACTTGCGTGTGGCAGTGAGGATGTTGGTGGCCTCCTCCACCTCATGCTGCTTGTTGCGGGGAGCCTGGGCATTCTTGATAAGAGCTGCTTCCTTCTCCTCACTCACCTTGTCAAACTGCTTCTTGGCTTCTTTGAACTTGCGTAGGTCACTGGAAAGGATAGGAGATTCATCATGACATACTAATATCAAGCTTGGAAAGTGAAGCACTTATTGCACATGTAGGTTTAAATGTAGAAGTTACTTAAAGTTAAAATCAGTGAAAAATAAAATTCAAGATACTTATGCACTAATTTTGATATAATAAAGGTATTACAAACTGTTGAATACTAATCTTGAGCAGTAATAAGAAACCCCATCTCGTGCCACAAATATATTCAGTAGCATATGAACATAACTCCTTGACCATGGCCAAATAAGACATGTCCCTTTATTTCCAACAATGCAGTGAGGGGAAAGGTGAAATGTTAAAGGAAGCAAGATTATCTCCGATTATGAAACAAGGTCGGGAAACAGTATGAGCACAAGGGTCAATGGTGATTTCACAAGTCATTTAAAAAAAAGGTTTAAAAAATTATTTGCCCAAACTATCTGACCCAGGTCTTATGTATGTTAATGCCTTAGTGTTTGTGTACCACTTATTTTGAGGGGGATAAAGAACAAGACCCAGAATTCTGTGGCCCACGTTTGTTGTTGGTGTGTTTCATGATTAAGTCACATTTGAGTGCTGAGAGGCAGTGAATATTAGTAAGGGAAAGTGCTTCCCAGCACTCAGCCTGGTTGCTGCTGATATGGATGTTTTTTTTTTTTTATTGTGGAGTGCCATAGGCAAAATCCGCTAATCCGTAATAATGAAATAAACCAGTATCCACCAATGCTCCAATCCAAGAATTTCACGCTGTATATCTAACACAGGCACATTTAAAAATGAAGTATTACTGACAACACTAACTGCTTTTTAGCATCCTTACATGCCCTGATCTGGTCCTTAACACTTCAGATATACAAAATCCTGTTAAAATCCACTTCATCCTATAAACTAACTTGCTCTCATTAGTGGAATATTTTTCAGACTTACTGATTTTTCAGTTAAAAACCACATCTCACAGAAATAGGTACATTTTGGCCATTTTTTCAAAAGCTGAAAGGACACAGAGACATTACCTGCTTCATCACTCTTCACTGAATTCATACTTACTCTTTAATAAATGTTTGAAGCTGAGTCTTGATTGACCTCTGGGCCTGATCAAATAATATCTGTGAAGACAAAACGGCACGGTTACTTTTATCTGCTTTGCAAATGAATTTTAATCAAAAAGACCCACAATTCAAGAATTTAACATCTTTTATAGCACTCCATAAGAAAGCAACAAACAGGGTGTTTTGCAAGTCAGCACTCAGCAGCTGTGTTTTTTTCTTAAGCTCAAGAAGTACAAGAAGTACACTCGGCTTACAAAAACAAGCTGACATTTTAAATTCCCCTAATAAAGACACAGACGTGGAAAACGTGATTTAGTTGTTCTTTTTAGTGAGTCATACCTTATTAACCTGTAGGCCTCCTTAAAAATGAGGTACCAAGCAAAAAGCCGCCTATAAACACTAAACACTCTAAATGGGGTTTGAGTGTGATTTCATGGGCAGTCTGGACAATATGAGCAGTGTATCTGGGACGGGCTACCAGTGTCAAACAGATTGAGCACTGTGCCTAAGCGAATCATGTGCTAAAAGATCGCTGAGTGTCAAAAATCTATCTGGCAGTCAGCTGATATGGCCAAAGTCTTCAATGATGACTCACAGTCTCAGGTCCGCACTGTGGCTCCTTCAGGCTTTTAGGGAAGTAGTCTAGCAGGCTAATAGGAGGACTTAAGAAAGACAGTGCCCGTTGTTGAATCTCTGTAACGCTACCGGCCAACAGCTCCTTTGGAATTTCGGTTACTACTTGAGAAGACATGTAGCTCAACTTCACTGACCAGGATTTAGCAAGGCATTCCCATCATCTGATGTATTGCTGAAACTATGACTGTCTTTGGAACCCAAAATGTCCAAACATGGACCTGAAACTACCTGAAAATTCCCAGAAAGGATGAATGGACAATGGAAAATAAAATGTCTGACTGAATGACAAAAAGCTCAATAGAAGAGCTTCCACTGTAGAACTAAAACCTCCAGCTAACCTTGTGGCTCCTACAAGTCTTTAACGGAGTACTCCATAGCATTCATCAGATGACAAACGGAGGAAACTTCATATTTTATTGTTAAATGCCAGCGTCGTGCACCAGAGACTGAAAATGACGAGGCAAACAGGGGACCCTAAGACAAATCAGCCACTATAATCAGTTACTGTCGAAAGTGGTATCAGGAGAGACCTGAATGACAACCACACTCAGTACTTTTACATGCATGCTATACTCCCATTACTTGTCTGTACTTCGATTAAGGCAATAATGCCAGAAAGATGTATACATAGACAGAAGTAACAGGATTCCACGGGTCGCTGAATATACATAATGTGTAGTATAATCGGAGTATAAGGAGATTCCCACAGGTGAGGAAATGAGGCTTACTCCAATTGTAATGTTTACATGCCAATCTAATTACAGTGTACACGACATCAGAAAAAAAACATTTATTGACTTAATCCAAATATAACCAAACTTTTAACGTGCATGTAAACATGCTGCTGTTAAGAAGTTCACCGTCACCATGTTTATCTTACTAATGTATGGTCTGTTGTAGCAGACATAAACTCTGTGAAAAAGGAAGTATAGGATGTGTTTTACAAGACAGGAAAGTCGTCTCTCTATAACATGGACTTTATATCCTGGGAACAGAAGGCATAGCTGGGTTTGGGTTTTATTTATCATAAGTGACATGAAATCCCCGAGCTATGTTTGACATCTGAGTCATGAGCAAATAAAAAAAAAAAAAAANAAAAAAAAAAAAAAAAGAAAAATGGAGGTTTTGCACTTGATCCAAATATCTTTCTTTGGGGCATTTTTATGAGGGACAGAAATTTCTGAACAAGCAGGAATGCTTTCAGCAATGTCCTGCTTCACATTTTTCCAGTAACACAAAGTCCCACCCAGGAGCTGCTCAGGAGCCACATTTTACTTCCGAGCAGCTCCACTTGAGATGCTCAGTGTCTTGCTCAAGGGCACCTTGATGTTGTTGTTGAGGTGTAAGAGCATTTCTTGTATGCTTTCCCCCCTCCCACACTCAAAACAGTGTCCCTAAACTCTCAGTCTCACTTTCTCTGTCCTCTAGACTGTCCTCTCCGGCAGTAAATATAAAGCTCGGACAGTTAAAGAGCTGTTCCAGACTGTTGTCCCAGAGATTGTTACAGTCCAGCTGTCAGAAGGGGAGAAAAAAAATGAGAGTGCATCCGGTTTCACATGGCAATGATATCATACCGTGTGATAGTTGATCATCTCCTGCAGGCTCTCAGCAAACTTTGTGAGGCTGGACTGTGGAGAGAACGGAAGGACGGCCATTAAACAAAGCCAGGCAGACAGAGACAATGTCTGAGAAACAAGTACTGATGATAACCAGCTGTCATCATATAGGGTGACTATAACATGCATGAATTAAAAAAGGATAACACAAAAAATAAAGAGGGATAATCACTCATTTTAATTGCATGTTTCATAACAGATATATGAACATTTTAGAGCAACAATGGCACTCTACAATAGTATTCCTTTAGTAAAGTATATTCTCCAAATTCATACTGTGGCTGAACTTCAGACCCAAGAGAGAGGCACTGAGTAAAATACACAAAAGGCAGAGAGAAAGTGAAAATGATGTCTTCAGCAAAAAAAAAAAAAAAAAAAANAAAAAAAAAAAAAAAAAAACAAACCTTCTGACCTCTTTACGAACCAGTGATCAGTACAAGGTTTTACTAGGCCTCAGCTTTATCTCACTTTGATATAATCTGATAAGATCACCGAGAATGAGACAACAAAGTCCAATGTGCAAGTAGAGATGAAATACATGCCTCTCTGTCTACGAAGAAGTCACACTTATTTTTACCCTCTATTTAATTTGACTATGACTTTAAAAAAAAAAAAAAAAATGGCTCAGATCAAGCTTGGTTGTTTGTTGTTTACCTCAATGACTTCATCTTTGGTGGACTGCTGGGCTAGCTCCCGGATCCCACTAACAAACTGTTTGTTGGCTGCATTGTAGGCTTTGCCAGCATCAATCATCCCAATGCACAGCTTCACCAGCTACAGAGACACACAGAGAAATGTACAGGTAGAGGGTGAGAGAGGAAGAGGGGAGAGAGTAATAAACAGGAGGGGAAGATAACACCAAAATGAGGCAAATCCTTCAAGGAATTCTGTCAGAAATAGATTTAAGGAAGAGTAAACTGTGGAATTTGGTGGTACAGTAATATTTTATGATGAATGCTCAAAACAGAATGCTTATTTCAGTTTCAACTTCAATAGCTATACTACAAAAACACAAATAATTTTAGATCCAAATTATAAATGAGCAGGTAAGTAAAGAGTTATTTTAGTTGGAGAAGCTATAAGTAATCCAACATGTGATTTACAGAAGTGCATATGTCAGGACGAATTCAAAAATAACTAAGACTGTCAAAAAGTTTTAGACCTTTCTCTGAATGCACACAAAGCTGCTGATATGCACACACATTTTCATCACCCCCCACTCTCACTTCCTCTGTAATTTTGTTTGCTTTTCTGTTTTAATCTTTCACTCATCATCTCATACAATCAGCTGCTGGTCAAACCTTTTCCAAGGAAATGAGGGTATTTTTTTTTGCACACATTCATTTATGTGCATGTTTATGTGGTAAACTGGCTTCATTTACATGGACAAATGATGTCACCAAAAAAAATTTAAACATATGTAATTCAATCAAATTTGACCTCAATCTAGCCTGATGTAAAAATAAAAATCCTAAACCAACTATAAGACACCAAACATCTGCTGTTATTGTCTCTAGCTTATTTACATGCTATATTGGGGAAAAAAACCTTTCCAGAGAAGATTTAATATTGGCCAAATTAAAGTGTGTTGTTTTAAGATTTAACTCTCTCTGTCTGTGTGTGTGTGTGTGTGTGTGTGTGTGTGTGTGTGTGTGTGTGTGTGTGTGTGTGTGTGTATTGGATAGGAAGCTCTAAGAAAAGCTTGAGGTCTAGCTTTCACCTACTAACATGCATGGACACACCCTCCACAGATCCTTCCTCTCCAGGGCAGGAGAGGAAGTGGGGCTTGGGCTGAGTCATACTGGAGGGGGGGGTGAGGAGGAGGGTGAAACTCAACACGTCCAAGNCTTGGGCTGAGTCATACTGGAGGGGGGGGTGAGGAGGAGGGTGAAACTCAACACGTCCAAGAACAATGAACTGGGATCTTGCAGGCCTAAAGGAGCATTCCAGTGATTTTGCATGTTGGAGCCCAATAAGTGCAACCCGTATACACATGCGATGAAAGAAAGAAAGCGATGGTGGGCTGCTTCCAAAAAATAAATGTTAGAGTAAATTTAAATGAACCTTACCACCCATTTTGCATGTTTGAGCCTAATATATTCAATTTTCATACATGTAAGGTTAGTGACAATCATTTCCCAAAGGATAAANTGAGCCTAATATATTCAATTTTCATACATGTAAGGTTAGTGACAATCATTTCCCAAAGGATAAAACTGTATTTCAGTTTTCCTGATATTCTGCAAAACCTCTTAATCTTTCAAAATCAAATATTTAAGCGATACACCCACCTTAAAAATCGATGTTTCGCTTGCTAATAGTTATGCAGCCTTATGAAGTCACGGTTGTTTAAATTTTTCGATAAATGCAGGTCTTCTTTTGAGACTATATTCCCCAGTGGAGACTTACAGTACATTGACTCTGCAGTTTTTATTACGCTTAAACACTAAAATTATGAAACTTTGAAAAAAAAAAATCCCTGAATACACGTGTTGTTTACGATGATGGATTACCTAACCCAAGAACTTTCAAGTATCAACAAGTTGATTTTAATAGCGTACCAGAATGAATTGAAACCAATGGTAGAAGGTAGGAAATAAAATTTTAACTCACCATTCCAGTAGTATGCTTTGGGAAATGATTACCAGTAACCTTTTGTGTATGAAAATTGAATATATTAGGCTCAAACATGCAAAATGGGTGGTATGGTCCTTTAACATATCNTGTGTATGAAAATTGAATATATTAGGCTCAAACATGCAAAATGGGTGGTATGGTCCTTTAACATATCAGTCTTTAGCTAACAGTTAGTGTTATCTGTGTTGGCATTGAACAGATGTGCTCTGCCTCAGCTTCAGTTATACTCGTGTTGAGTATAGCTGAGTAAGAGTATAACTGTATGACTCAGGTGAAGCTCCACTATACTCTTCTGATGCTGTGGAGTGAAAAATGATGTTTAGAAATTGTGCCATTTTTGAGTTGTGTACAACAGCTTCATGAGCATTTCAACAAAGAGCAGTAAAAACCAGTCTGGTCTAAACTACAGTCTTAAGCAGAGTCTCTCTCATTGACATACTGACTGCTATGGATTCAGATCTGTGACTGTCTACCTACAGGCCAGCCTTGGCTAGTCCCAGCTCACAAAGTAGAACAAATGAACAATTACGTCATTTTTTTTATGGGTGGTACTCACTTTGTCTAGCTTGGATTCCAACTCACAGACATCCCCCTCTACTTCCTCTATGGTGGCTCTGAGGAAACAAAATATCATTTTGAATTAATAGTGTAACCATGAGTCAATAACATTCACAGGCAAACAAATTAGGAACAGCTTGCACGGTTAAAAAAAGGAGACCTGCAGGGGCGTCTTAGTGACTCAATGTGTTTAAGCCCACAAGCTTACCATCTTTACCCCAATATCACTCTTTCTACTTTTCACACCTTTCCTCTCTAGTGTATACATTTATCAAGTAAAAATAAGAATATAAATTCCTACATACTCCATTTAACACAGCTTTCTGGCAAAAGACAATCATTAAGTGGCATACAGAGAATGAGGGATGGAATGGATGAAAAATGTGAGAATGGATGAAAAATGTGCCCAAAATTCTGAATCTTGTATCAACAGCTTAACTATTTTCAGCCAGAGTGGACATTTCAAGTTAATAACATGATTCAATATGACTACCATGGCCATATTTTGCAGACATACACAGTGAACACTACAACTACAATCCATAATATTATGCAACTGCACAGTTCTGAGGCATGCATGATTATGCATGCAGATACACCACGCGAGATAGCCGGACTGAGAGCTGTCATTTCTTAGTGACGCTACAGGCCTGAAGTCAGATCTGGCATGTTGCTCTGAAGCACAGCTTGGTTCGTGTGGAGAACCAAGCTGTGCTTCTCTGTCGATTCCTCGAGGAGTAATGATATTTTCCCTTGCTCCCAACACGGATTTGAGCTTATGAGTTCAAGAATGCCACGGCAGACAAAAATGAAATGAAAAGAATTGATTTCCTATTTAGATGAATCTCTACTCGCCCTCTAATGATAAATAACATTGTTTGCCATCTTACTGTGCTCTGTAAGTAGTGGACATTATTTATGTTAGGAACTTGATAGCACGATTGCATTGTTTTTACAGGTTAATACACTATAAATTCTGACGTCGTGTTGCACTTTGTAATGGATCAAGGAGCAACTGAAACCATAAGGAGATAAACAGTGAAAGACAGACTGTTTGTAGGACTTTGTCCAGGACACATGTCATAAAATTTTCTGACTCCTGTTACAGCATCAGCAGCCTCTCAAGGGAAAACTGACAGAATATTAATAAGCATTTTGAGTTAAAACTGTTTAAGGAGATATTTTGTTACAGTTGCAGTAAAGGATAGTAGAATAGTTGCAGTAACAGTCAGCCCATTCCTGTCATTACTGATGACTGGTTAATCTGCCTGTATTTTGTCTGATTAGGTGGGATGGAAGCTTGGTTGAAACGGTAACCAATATCTCCTCAAATCATAAACAAGCCAATTTGTTTTGATTTTCTGTTGATTCCTCAAGGAGAAGTGATTTTCTCTTTATTCACTTCAACACATATCCATATCCAAACATGTTGATGTTTGTGTGAAGAATTAAGACTGACACCCAGCTGTAGCTGAGCGGCTACCACACACCCCTCCAGCTGTTTGTTTACTCGCCTGAGCTCACACCGACTGTCACTAACATCTGGCTGCCATCAGGGAAAAAGAAGATGCAGCCTGGATGTCTGACAGCTGCCAACATCTATCAGGTACTGGATGAAGGATACCTGTTACATCTATCAGAGCACATTTCTCTGTATCTAACAAACATATAGGTAGGTAGATTTACAGGGATTTGTCTTCTGTCATGGTTGGATACTGAAGCTGAACGCTACTAACTTTTGACCAAATTGGATATTAAAAACTGTCGAATTCTAATAAAACTGGCATTAAAAAATGCATGTTCAAATCAAGTCATTTGGTACTAGTGTATTTGCGCTACTATCAAATAGTATGAACCATACCAACTCCTATTACTGTCTATAAAAGCAGGGTCCAAAGCAGTCCGAAAACAAACAGTGGCTATGAAGTGACCTGAGCTGTCATTTCACGCTTGTGTTGTTGCCCTATAGATTTTGTATGAGGGCTTAAAATACTGTGCTCGCTGCTCAGATCCAAACTCATTCTCTATTCTGTTACCCACATTAGCTTCTGTGTTTTTCTTCTCCATAGTTGAAATGGGTCTATTTTGAATGTTTGCTGGCTAAGCTTCCAGGAGGAGGAGGAGGAATTAACTGGCACTATTTTCATCACAAGTTCTTAATCACACAGGCAACAGCTCCATACTTTTCTTTTTTTTTTTTTGNTTTTTTTTTTTTTGATGATATCACATTTTTGACACAGCAAAGCTGATTTCACAGTTGCGGAATGGTGAAACTTATTGCTGAGTCTGCAGAAACGGACATGGTTGCAACTGTTTCAGCAACGAGAATGACAAAGTTGACCTCATATACTATATCTACTCTCACCTCGGGCTTTAAGCACCATATTGCATAAAAGAAACAGACAAACTGTAACTAATTCTTTACTCATCTATCGTACTTCCACAGAATGAGATACCTGTCAACTTTATCCATTTCTTCTCTATTCAATACTCAACACAGCTGATCTATGGACTTCACTTCTGATTACTACTTGCCATAACGGAAAAACAACAGAACAAAGAGAATTTAATAATTGTAATGTTTGTTTTTTGTTAGCAACCCAAACACAGCGGAATGATCTGAGAACTTAAGAAGGCACAGAGAGGGAAAAGAAAGGTCAAAAGCAATAATCTCACTGAGACATGAATCCCAGTCAAAATCTTAATAGCCTGCTACAAGCTGTGTTTGCATCATTTCTGACTTCAAGATGAAGTGTACATCAGGCCTTCTTTTTGTGAAAATGCAGTAGAAAAGGAGAATAAGCTGCAATTCATGGTCTGCCAATATTATCAGCAACCAACTCAATGCCCAAAGCCCTCATAAGTTCTAGCGTGGTCTTTCCTGGAAGACTTGAGTGTACACTTATGCAAAATGAATCAAAAAGTTCTATGATCTTTTTTTATGCATAGGCCTGCCCATTTTGCTGTTGAGTGTGAACTTGCATTAAGCTGCAGCATCTTTAAAAATACCTAGAGAAAGGCCAGGTATTTAATTTTTGGTTTAGGAAGAAACAATCCAGAAGTAGTCCTCCCATTTCCCTAGACAACACCCATCAATGAGCCCTTGAGAACGATGCTTGACCACAAGCTGCTCCAGTGTGCTGAGGAGCTGACAGGTGTTTTGACTCAATGAATCTGTGGCAGATTATGGTAGAAAAGGACAAGCTCAGCAAATTTTCCCTGGATTAGTGACTGTTTAGAAAATTAGACCATGAAGACTTAAGCCTGAAAATGTATCAGTTCACTGTCTGGCTTTCTATCCGACCACAGGAACGTGATTGTTTTTGTCTAATCTTTTAACTTGGCTTGTGGGATGAGCCTGTGAAAGTGCTGACAGATGATTAGGAGAGGAAAGGCTCTGGAAAAATCTGGAAATCTGGGTCATCGCCTCACAGCTGTGATTTGTCCTGTATTCCAGCCTGAGCCTGGATAAGAAGTAGAGAAGAGATAGAGACTTTTAAATTCTAACACACTTCTGTTAACTGGAAAACATACGGTAAAATGAGACTACCTACGTAAAAAAACATGTCACCCATGCAAGACAATACAATGTACTTCCATCCATATCAAATACTACGTACACACCACAAAGTGTGGGAGAAGGTAAGAAGAGGGGTTTCAAAGAAACACCGGCAGTCCTCAGCCTAGAAATTCAGCTGGTGTTAACTGACTGAGCTGGCTTACGCTCAGCAGGGAAGTGAATCTCTGTGGTTGGCAAATGGAGTCCAATGACTCTGTTGGGTCCTCAAAGAGTTTCAGTTCATTTTAATTCAGTGGATATTAATAAATGGAGCTCATTTACAGTAACAATAGCTATGACAGAACATGCAAACAAGCAACACTGAATGCGGAACTCTCTTTCAAATGCATGTATCAGTCAAAATAAACCTGGTTTCTTGTGTGCATGTAAACACATCATGTAAGCAAACGCATCACATAATCTTGCTGCATCCCATAAACCTACTCAATATAAAATACAAAATACAGAGCTTTTGTATGTCTCAATTAAAATATGTAAATTGATGGTTGTCATTTGCACTGGCTGAGTCCCCTGGTTGATTTTAATCATTGTATTTGCATGATTGTGTAAACCATATGCCAAAAGGTTGCTGGATATACCAATGAGTTTAGCTTTCAGTACAGAAAGTGAGGAGTGGGTTGCTTTTTCTTGTTGCTGATTCAAATGAAGAGTTTATTATACCTCTAGTGCTTCTAAAGTACTTCTTTAGCCACACAGCAGCCATTAGAAGAATTAAATGAACTTTAAAGACACATCTGCAGATGCTCTAAAATCTGCTCAGGCCCACTCTAATTAATTACGTTAATTAATGAAAACAAATGGCCATCACTAGCCATTATGTGAATGCTGCCAGTCAGAGCCCTTCAAATACCTCCAGCAGTCCTTTTATAACCATATCCTACAAACCAAGTTACACAGTGATACAGGGGAAGCCATGATAATGCAAAATAAGCAATAATATCATTTTAATATCTACAGGTCAAACAAGGACAATTCTGCTTCACTATTTACTCTGCAAGGTCTTCGAGTCATTGCACAGCAAACACACCACATGCAATAGGAAATCATGGGGTTTACTCAAAACTTTTGATATGAACAACTTTACCTCACCGCTCCTTTCATCTCAAGTTCTCAAAATCTGAGAATGGAGAGTATATGGTACAGAATAACATTTGCTGGCAGATCAAAAGCTGCTCAAAGAGAGTGCAGCGGATTGCTTGTGCTGTTTAGATTCAAGCACAACAAGATATTGCAATAAAACAATAAAAAAGCTGAGAAAATACCATTTATATCAATTTACAGCCAACCCAAATACATACAAAGAGGGATGTGTCCCTGATGTTTTCCTAGAATGCTCAGAAACACATTCTCAGTATAAAAATACAATATTATCGCAACATTGCATTATGCCATCAAGAAGCTTGCATCTCTCAACAACCCATATACTATGTGATAAGTAAGCTGGATGATGGGAAAACAACCGGGATGACGGAGGTCTTTGTTTTCTGTAAACATCAGATATCTGGTTCCTGACATCAAAAAAAAGAAGAAGTTGAAGCCAAAGCAGTAGACAGGCTAGAAGGAGTTATTTGGAGGAGATGTAATCAGCACCATTCACAGAACTGAACTCCAATCCTTCAGACCAGACAACAGCCATATATCATTTTAAGTGTTTGTAGCAGTATTAGTTTAGTATCTTTAGCATATCTGCTTTTAAACATGGCATGAAACTCCACGGAGATATAACACCACTCCTTGGTATGGATTATTTGTTTTTTCTGTTCATTCTAGTTAACAGCACATGAAGAAATGGCTGAATATCAAATAGACCTTGGATATTAAGTTTCTGTAAGTCTTTCCATGTATGACTCACTGCTGATTATCAAAAACTAAAACCTGTCTCCTAAATGTCTAATAAAACCTTATTTTTTGGGATGTTTTCAGTGGTTTATTTAGATTATGTTTAAAAATAAGTAAATACTGGAATGGACACCTCAGTACACCACAGTATGACCACCATGGTGTCTGTTAGTCTGTTTGTTAGCCTTTATAGCTAACAGAGGACTAGTGTTGGAAGAATTTAATCCCTCAGAAAAGTAAAAAAAAAAAAAAAAAANAAAAAAAAAAAAAAAAGTAAAAGCAGTCATTTAACATGTGATTTCTAGTTCTGCAAAAAAAAAAACAACTGAATATAACATAAAGTGGGGAACTGAGACATTGTGAGTGCTATTTGGATGTGAGGGTGAAGCTATATAAAGAGATGCGTGTATGAAGGAGACTGCAGCCCAAGAAGAGGAAGAAAAAAATCCTTAGTAAACCACATCAGTAACGCAGAGGTCAATTCAGCATCTCTGAGGGAATGTTTGGCTCTCCATTCTCTTTGAGTTGACCAAGATTGCACAAAGAGACACAGACTGTCTGACCAAATTTCACAATACAAGAGAGAGAATCCACCAAATTTCACAATACATGAGAGAATCCACCCACTCAGGATACTTTGGTCTGGCAAATACGGCATAACCGTGTCAAGTTTACTAACTTTGATATCTGAATGAGCCTCAGCAATAGATGGTCTTTAATGAAAGACACCAAATGCTCTTATTTTACTAGTACATGCCTTATATTTTTTTGACTAACACCCCACCAACAGGAAGAGTTGGTTGCTTTATGTGCTATCCACTCCCCTGCACTGACCACATAGTAACACAGACACCTGATTCCTTTACGCTGATTCAATGAGCCAATCCAAAGGAAAGGTTCTGCCCCCTAGGCTCTGTGTGGCTGCAGGCCTGTGATCTGTGTGTGCACTACAAACGTGGGGGTGAGGCAGTTAAACAGGTTTGTCATCCACTCTGCCTACACAATGGAGTCTTCTTCAGGCCTGCGGTGATGACCTCAGCACTTCAAAGACACAAGGCAAGACTCAAAGACCAGCAAGACTCAAAGACCATTCACTCTTCCTGACAGCATTTGAGGAAGTTTATCTTTGCTGGTACTGAAGGACAACAATTTCTGTAAAGGGTTTTTTGGTATTTTGAAGCCAAACAGTTGATGAAATAATCACTGCACATTCAGCTTTTAAGTATTTTGCAATCAATTCTGAGATCTTAAAACAGCAGAGTAGCATCAACTCTAATAGTCAGGAGTCGTGAAAATCAATATCCCCTCTGACGCTAACAAATGTACACATTTGACCAGAAGGGTCAAAGTGCAGCGGTGAAAGCAGAATTTGTCTTGACATTTTCAACAGCTGCTACATCCATGTTGCTATGGGTTACAATTACAGTTAAATAGCAGATATCTGCTAAGCATTATACTGTATATACTGTATATAAACTGTATGATGTTGATCAATGAAAAATGCCTCAATTAGGCTGAGGATTGGATCAGGACATCCTAAATGTTTTTTAAAAAATGTGATACCGGCGGCAGCAAGCTGATAATATTGGCCGATCTTTGCTTATTAAATATATATATATATATAGATATATATATATATATTTATACACTGTATCAGAATAGATGTTTGCATATATTTACAGATATATACAAAAAATAAATGTATAGTAGGCAAATGTATAATGTATAGTAGGCCCTTTGTTTACCTGCACGTCGCCGGCGGAAAACAAAGAGGGGGAAGCGCGCCGGGACTCTATG
>VXCM01004970.1:0-15407 GCA_014773175.1 Lucifuga dentata
TCCCTTGTTCTTAAAAATCGGCACCAGCACACTTCTCCTCCATTCCTCAGGCATCCTCTCACTCTCAAAGGTCCAAATAAATCAGTTTAATTTTCATCACCTTCCTGATCCTGCAGCATCATCCTGATACATGCAGAGGCAGAAACAGAGAGGAGGAGGGGGTGGAGGAGGAGGAGGAGGAAGAGGAGGGCCGCCAGCCGGGTCAGATGTCCCAGGACCTGGACAAGGGGGGCCCAAGAGAGCCCTCTTGCTGTCAAATAATTTACTAGGATATTTTTTGCCAAATATGGTCATTTGTGAAAACTTTATTTAGTATATGGGAGTCAAATAAAACCNTTTTTGCCAAATATGGTCATTTGTGAAAACTTTATTTAGTATATGGGAGTCAAATAAAACCTGTAAAATGTCGTTTGGAAGGTAAAAGTTTCCTAAAAAGATCTATGATTTGTCACGTTAATCCATTTTACAGCAAAATCCCTGTAGACCAGCATCTATCTCCTTTCTTATTAGCATACCAAAAATGCTCTAATAGTGGCAGCTTTTTTTTTCTTTTTTTTTTTACCAGGCCTTTATTCCAGCCAGATCATTATTTCTAATTGTAAAATATATGTAACCTCCAAGCTTCTCACCAAAGTTTCCCTCTGCTGTGTTATAGTTCATTACTTTACATAGTTTTCCTTTAAAACCTCGCTGAGGTCCAATGAAAATGTGCTCGTGTGTTATTGTGGTCACCTAGCAACCAGTAGTATACAGCCTGGTAGCAGCCATTTTCAACTAGATCTGAGTGTTATTTTGCTTTTTCTTTGCACTTTTAAAGCAAAATAGTCATGCCTAAATGCCTACATTTAAAAGTTGTTATGTGTGTAGTTTTTAGTTTTGTGTGTGTTGTGTGTGTTATAGTCATAGTGTTTGGGGGGGGGGNGGGGGGGGGGGACACAACAAAAAAGTGCATATTCTCAGCACACATTGTGGCCAGGAATGCCATTGAATTTGGGTGTTTTATCATGCGCGGGGCTCTTTTGTGTGAAGGCTGAGGAAGTCCATTGTGCGTGCAGACACCCTGAGAAAAGAGGCAAGCTTGGAGCTGCTGCTGCTGCGGCGGCGCTCCGAGCCTAAAAAGACCTGAATGAAGCTCCATCATTGGAAGCGGCCGGCCCGAACGGAGAGACAATACCACCCGGCAACTTTGAAGACCAGCAACAATTAAAAATGCAGCTTTGCTATATTAATTATGCATTCGTGCTTTTGTCTTGGTTTCTGTTGGGAGAATGGAGGAGCTGTGAGTTTGAGATTCAACAGGTCAGAGGCAGAGAGAGATTACAGTGAAGACACAACCATGCAAATGCTGCTGGTGGAAGTGTGTGTGTGTGTGTGTGTTCGGATGGGAGGTTCACGGGGTTAAGAACACTAACAGGAACTCCTGTGATTAAAAAACCTGGTATTCACCTTCTAAAACCAAAAGTTGCTTCAGTAAAAAAAGAGAATAAAACAAAGCTGAATGAAAAAACGAGTAAAGTAGAAGCCGTTTCTTTGAAACGCTGAAGAGAGACTTCAGCAAAAACTCTGGGTTTCATCTCTCTGAGTGTGTTGCTAGGCGACTTGGGGTTACAGCTGGGAGTTGCACTTGTTTTTTTGGGGAAGGGCTTTCTTCTCTGTCTGTCTTTGTGGAGGTATTGAGGTGGATTTCTGCTGGCCGGTGGCTCGGTTGTGCTCTGAGTGCAGCAATCGGCTGCTTTGGCTCGGCGGGATGGTTTATTCACAAAAAGCCAACATCCACATTTATATCTTTGAATAGTGGTTCTGTTTAGGGGAAGTAAAATGCATTTACAACCAAATCCATTATGTGTGTCTTCTCCATGGAAGTGTCGCCCTCTGTTGAAACTCTGAATGCAAATTGCTGCTAGTAAAGGCAAGAAGATCACAGAATTTTATCTGTAATATTAATAATGTTCATTGTAAAATGCAATTTTTTGACCCATGATGGATTATCATCAGGTATAGAATACAACGCAGCATTTCTTGCAATCAGAAATACTAGTAAAGGTAGCATTACCTGTATTAGTCTGGTCCCTCCTTACCTCAGTACATACCAGCCAAAATCCAAAGTCAGTATGGCCTCCGCTCTCATGACAGTCTACAGCTGCCTGTTCCTCAGGTAAGGACAGAATTGGGGGAAAAAAGCTTTTAAATATGATGCGCCCTCCACATGGAACAATCTACAACAGGAGTTGAACCTAACTGACTTAACGACCCTCATGGAATTCAAGTCACTATTAACAAAAGAGGAAGTTGGCACCATTGGTCAGTGTTTGTTTTTAGATCTGTCAGATGAACACAAGATACCTGTAGACTGTTTTTTGGAGAAACCCGTTGCTGTGATGCTGTCTGTTTCTGTACAGTCTGACTGTGATGTATTGTTGTTGTAACTTGTAATTATGTGTATTTATTGTGGTTGCTGTTGAAACAGAGATTTTTTATCTCAATGAGATCTACCTGGTAAAATAGAGTTAGGGCTATTCAATTTTCATACATGTTACGTTACTGACAATCATTTCCCAAAGGATTCAAACCATATTTCAGCTTTCCTGATATTTTGCAAAATCTCTTAATCTTTCAAAATTAAATATTCAAGTGATACACCCACCTTAAAAATCCATGTTTCTCCTGCTAATAGTTACACAGCCTTATGAAGTCACGGTCCTTTAAATTTTTCCATAAACACAGGTCTTCTTTTGGGACTATATTCCCTGGTGCAGGCATACATTCACTCCACACTTTTTATTGAGCTTAAACACTAAAATTACATAACTTCAAAAAACAAAACAAAAACAAAACCCTGAATACACGTCTTGTTGGTGATGATGGATTACCTATCCCAAGAACGTTTCAAGTATCAACAAGTTGATTTTAATAGCAGAATGAACTGAAACCAATGGAGGTCTGGAAGGTAGGAAAAACATTTTTAATTCACCGTTCCAGTAGTATGCTTTGGGAAATGATTGTCAGTAATGTTACATGTATGAAAATTGAATATATTAGGTTCAACCATGCAAAACGGCGGAATGGTCCTTTAAAGGAAAGTGTATGTTTGAGCCTAATACATCTAACCTGCACATTAAGTTACTGACAATTCCCAAAACATCCATCCATCCATCCATCCATTATCCTCCGCTCATCCGGGTCTAGGTCGCGGTGGCAGCAGACTAAGCAGATCAGCCCACACTTCCCTGTCCCCAGCCAGGCCCTCTAACTCCTTCTGGGGGACTCCGAGGTGTTCCCAGGCCAGCCGGGAGATGTAATCCCTCCAGCGTGTCCTGGGTCTTCCCCGGGGCCTCTTCCCAGTTGGACATGCCTGGAAGACCTCCCTAGGAAGACGACCAGGGTCCATCCTTACTAGATGCCCGAACCACCTCAACTGACTCCTTTCAATGCGGAGGAGCAGCGGCTCTACTCTGAGTCCCTCCTGGATGTCCAAGCTTCTCACCCTGTCCCTGAGAGTGAGCCCAGACACCCTACGGAGGAACCTCATTTCCGTCGCTTGTATCTGTGATCTTGTCCTTTCGGTCATTACCCAGAGCTCATGACCATAGGCGAGGATAGGAACATAGATTGATTGGTAAATTGAGAGCCTCACCTTCTGGCTCAGCTCCCTCTTCACCACGACGGTCCAGTACAGCGTCCGTAGGACCTCGGACGCTGCACTAATCTGTCTATCAATCTCACGCTCCATCCTACCCTCACTCGTGAACAAGACCCTGAGATACATAAACTCCTCCGCCTGGGGTAGTGACTCCCCTCTAACCTGGAGGGAACAGTCCACCTTTTTTCCTGCAGAGCACCATGGTCTCAGACTTGGAGGTGCTGATTCTCATCCCAGTCGCTTCACACTCAGTCTCAAACCTGCTCAGTGCATGTCGAAGGTTACAGTCTGATGAAGCCAGCAGAACCACATCATCTGCAAAAAGCAGAGATGCAATTCTGAGGTCACCAAACTGGACACCCTCCAATCCCTGACTGCGCCTTGAAATCCTGTCCATGAAAATCACAAACAGGATTGGTTATCCCAAAACATAAAACCTTATTTTACTTTTTCTGTTATTTTTTCAAATCCCTTAATCTTTCAAAATTAAATATTCAGGTGATACCCACATCTTAAAATTCAGCATTTTGCTTTCTAACACTTTAGCACGATTGTAGAAGGCAAGGTTTTAATTTCTAGGAAAAAGCCGTCTTCTACTGGGACTATATTTCCTGGTGGAGACACACATCTCCTTTTGTGCAGCTCTGTGTTTGATCAGTTAAATAAAGATACTTTGACAAAAAAAAAAAAAAAAAAAAAAAAAACCTGATAGACGTGTTCGCTGTGATGGATTATTTAACATAAATGTGTTTCAAGTCTCATTCTGATTTTTATAGCATAATGAACTGAAGCCAACAAGTCTGGAAGGTAGGAAAAACAATCTAAAATTTACCGCTAAAGTTGTTTATTTGGGGAAATTATTGTCAGTAATGTAACATGTATGTGGGTTGTATATATTGGGCTGAAACATGCATGATTGCCGGAAAGGTCCTTTAAAGTCATCTTACAGAGAATACTGGAGGAAATCTGTGTTGGTAAACACTGATGATCCCTAGAACCTCATTGAGGATCCCAATGACATCCTGAAGGACCTCAACGACATCTTCAAGGATCTTTGGAATCCCTATAAGGACCACTAGACCCTCCTCAAAACCCGGACAACTTCCTGAACGGCTGTTAGAACTTCCTGCAGCACAGTTCAAGCCTCGCAGTCGTCCATAAAGACATTTCTGACAGGAGGCAGGATCTTTCCCAGTTTGTGACAAAAGACAAGATAAAATGTATGAAAGATGCTCTTAAACGTTTACAGTTCTCTGTTGTTGGGTACAGTGGGGTCAAAGGTCATGTGTGTTGCAGCGTGTGAAGCTGCATGTGTTTCATATAAAAACAGGACTTCATGAGCAGCTGGATACAAGCTTGTTATTGCTGCAAGGGACTGTACAAATGACTGTGTGTGTGTGTGTGGGGGGGGGGCGGNGATTGTTTGAATGAACACAGCTCATTCTGAAGTACCTCAACACATTCCTGCCTCTTTTATTAAAATGATCTGTGGCCTAACCTCCTCCCAGAATAGAAAATTTTCCATTGTGTGTGTGTGTGTGTGTGTGTGTGTGAGTGCNCCTCCTCCCAGAATAGAAAATTTTCCATTGTGTGTGTGTGTGTGTGTGTGTGTGTGAGTGCATCAGACTACTTGTCTCCTAGAAAGGATCTTGTTGTCAGTAGAGGGAGCACTTACTGCTGTGATAAAGAGAATGAGGCCGTTTGTTTTCTGAAGCCTCCTCCAGTGGAGAGGCAGCAGAGGAGCGTTTGTTTTAACATGCAGAGCGCAGACAGACGGGCGGGAATAACACTTCAAACGCTCTCTACACGCTCATTTCCTCTTTCCTATTCGCTGATTTTGGTGCATCCATCTATCATCCATTATGCACTCAACCAAAACTTCATCCATCCATCCATCCATCCATCCATCTATCCATCCATCCATCCATCCATCCATCCATCCATCCATCTATCCATCCATCCATCCATCCATCCATCCATCCATCCATCCATTATCCATCCATCCATCCATTATGCACCCAACCATCCATCCATCCATCCATCCATCCATCATCCATCCATCCATTATCCACCCAATCATCCAACCAAACCTTCATCCATCGATCCATCCATCCATCCATCCATCCATCCATCCATCCATCCATCTGTAAATACATTCTTCAAACTGTTCATCCATTTCTCCACCCAACCATCCAACCAAGCCTTCANCCATCTGTAAATACATTCTTCAAACTGTTCATCCATTTCTCCACCCAACCATCCAACCAAGCCTTCATCCATCCATCCATTATTCATCCATCCATCCATCCATTATTAATCCATCTATCCATCATCAGTCATTCATCCATCCATCCATCCATCCATTATGCACCCAACCATCCAACCAAACCTTCATCCATCCATCCATCCATTATCCACCCAACCATCCAACCAAACCNCCATCTGTAAATACATTCTTCAAACTGTTCATCCATTTCTCCACCCAACCATCCAACCAAGCCTTCGTCCATCCATCCATCCATTATTAATCATTTATCCATCCATAAGTCATCCATCATCCATCCATCCATCCATTATGCACCCAATCATCCAACCAAACCTTCATCCATCCATCCATCCATTATACACCCAACCATCCAACCAAACCTTCATCCATCCATCCATCCATTATCCACCCAACCATCCAACCAAACCTTCATCCATCCATCCATCCATCCATCTATTCTTTGATTCCATACAAATAGAAACTACCAGTAAGTTTATATTTGTTGGAAATGAAGAATGAAATCAGATAATTGTGATATTCAAGATATAATTTCTGTATTAGATGATGATGATGATGATGTGTTTAAGGCTCCATTTGACTAGAATTATTTACCACCTCAGATAGGATACCCAGCATATTTAAAAAACGCTCTGTTTTCATACCTAAAGTTTTCTTGCCTGTTATCTGGTGTATTAATTTTTAATATATCATAGCTCTGTTTGTGTATTGGCTTCTGCATATTCAACATTATAAAATGTTCTGCAAAAATTCTCATCTCATCGTGCATCTCAAAAAACCTATACTGCACACACATTTATTTAAAACATTAAATGCTGAGTTTAACACTGCAGAAAACAGATTTAATGCAGCAACATTTCATCTGTTGAGATCTTCATCTTCATCAGCTCTTCATCAGTCATCAGCAAACTCCACCTGTTTGATTCATGGATCAGATCAACAGTTTGTGATGAAAACGGTGGCAGAGTCCTCTCTGAACCATACCAGCTCCACAGCCCGACCTCTGACCTCTCTGTTCTGTGTGTGTGTGTGTGTGTGGGTGTGTGTGTGATTTGGGGGATGTGGTAGTGGGGGGAGGTGTTAAGTGACACCCAGTCTGTACTTTGTGACATGACCTCGTTACCTCAATCCCTGTATTGATGTGTGTGTGTGTGTGTGTGAAGCTTTAATGTCCACATGCACAGTATCTGTGTCACATGTGCACACAGTGATTATCTTCCAACGTTGTGTTCTACTGAGCTGCTACATGCAGCAGCGTTAAAGGATGATTCTGGTGTTTTTTTAAACGACCACACGTCATCACATGCTGCAAACAGAAAAAATGAACATACTGTATGAAGAAATAAAAGCATTGTGGGAGTTAGCAATGTTTGATGGCAGCATGAATTAAAACAATCTTTAAAATGAAAAAGAAAATTCACTGGCTCAGTGTGGCTTTGTGATATTTTCCTCAACACGGATTTTTTATGAAATTTTGAGATTTCACTTCCCATCATCCATCCATCCATTTATCTATCCATCCATTTATCCATCCATCCATCCATCCATCCATCCATCCATCCATCCATCCATCCATCCATCCATTTATCCATCCATCCATCCATATATCTATCCATCCATTTATCCATCCATCCATCCATCCATCCATCCATTTAACCATCCATCCATCCATCCATCCATCCATCATCCATGTATCATCTATCCTCATCCAACATCCATCCATCCATCATTCATCCATCCATCCATCCTTCCATTCATCATCCATCCATCCATCCATCCATCCATCCATTCTCCCATCCATTCATCCATCCATCCATCCACTTATGCATCCATCCATTCATCCATCCATCCATTTATCCATCATTCATTCATCCATCATCCATGTATCCATCCATCCATCCATCCATCCATCCATTTATCCATCATCATTCATCCATCTATTCACCCATCCATTCATCCATCCATTCTTCTATCCATCAATCTATCCATCCATCATCCATGTATCCATCATCCATCCATCCATCCATCCATTCTTCTATCCATCTATCCATCCATTATCCATCCATCCATCATTCATCTACCATTCATCCATCTATCATCCATTTATCCATCCATTTATCATCCATCCATTCATCTATCATCCATCATCCATTTGTCATCATCCATTTATCCACCCCTCCACATCCATCCATCCTTTCATCAGTTTACCCATCTATCATCTGTTTATCATCTATCAGTGCATCCCTCCATCCATTGAGAACTGAACCCTTTTGAGCAGCAGCAGCATCAGGTGTTCAGACAAAGCTCAGAGCAGCAGACTCAGCAAAATAAAGGCCAGAAACAAACCAGCAATAAAAACTGGAGGCTGTTATCTGATGTCCTGAAAGAAAGGAAAACGCCTTGGGTCTCTTTCCTCGGGGAATTTGTTGTTGTATGTTTCAATGCTGCTGCTTTTTCCCACGAAACATCATCCGAGGGTGGAACCTGTGTGGATCGGACACTGTGGCTTTATCTGTGACTGTAAAGAGAAGGCGTTATCGCCTAGCATCGTCTGCTGCCTGAGGGAGCAGCGGTCACAAAGCCGGAACAGCATGAACTCTGGCTGATAATATAAACTGCTGCCCACTAAAAGCATCAACGTTTGCTGTCGCTAATAGGTGCATAAACCACTGTTTAATGCGACCACGGTCAGTTTATAATGTCTGCGTACATGAGGGTCTGCAAGATGTAAATTTTGTCATCTGTTTAGGTCAGAAGATGTACGCAGAGCCTCTGTGTGGACATCCATGTACCTCAAATTTTTTGTGACTGTGCTACACCTTGCTACGCTACGCCAAGCCATGCAACGCTACACTACATTCCACGCCACGCTACGCTAAGCCACGCAATGCTATGCCAAGCCATGCAATGCTACACTACGCCACGCAATGCTACACCAAGCCACGCAGTGTTACACCAAGCCATGCAACACTATGCCACACTATGCCAAGCCATGCAACGCTATGCTACACCACGCCATGCTAAACTAAGCCACGCAATGCTACACCAAGCCATGCAAGCCTATGCCACGCTACGCCACAGTACGCCATGCCATGCTACACCAAGCCATACTACACTACACCAACCCACGCTACGCACGCCATGCTACACCACGCCACGCTACGCCACACCACGCTACTACGCATGTGTTGAACACACTTCCTCCAAGCGGATGCCAGATTGCAGTATAAACAGCTAATATAGCAGATTGTGCTTTACGGTTGGTTGAGGAAGGAAAAGAAGTTACTGCATGGGTCTTTAAAGGAAAGAGAGAAGAAGAAGAAAAAGCTCTTAAGTGTCACAGAAATGGGGACCAGGAATCTTTGAAAGATTTAACATCGTCTTTCAAAGATGCTGTTAGCTTCTCCAAGTTTGAATGGTTTATTTTTTCATGTTTCAGCAGCTCCATAAAGAAACACTCAGACTGGCCTGCAGCCCCGACCTCAGCTCCATCAACATTTGGGATTATTGGTAACATGATCATGAGGCCTAATCAGCACCCGACCTCACTAAAGCGTCTACGGCCCGATGAAGCAAAATGTGCAGGCGTGTTCCAAACTGTAACAGAAAACAAAAAGGAAAACAGATCCAGGTTAATGCTCATGGATCTGGAAGTAGATGTTCAGCCATGATACATACGTGTGATGTTCAGGTGTCCACATGTATATACGTGTGAATGAAATGTATTCATAAATGGTTGGCATGACTGAAAAGCAAATTTTCAAAATGATAGCTCTACTTTTTGTGACGTTAACACAAATGAATATTGCCAGATTAACTGTCACGGTAATTATCTTCTAGGAGTTTTGGAAAATCCTTTTGTTAGCGCTCATACCCAGAATCAGACGAGACCAAGGATGTGGCTTTCATCTCAGAGAGTCCAGCACGTTTTTAAAAAGATAAGTTAACTGTCCAGCTTATTTAGCATATAAAAATCTAAAAATACAGACATTTTTTATGGTGTTTGTAGGAGCAGCTAGCACAGGAGCGAATGAGGATGCTCATTAGCATGCTGATATTAGCATGCTAATGAGGAGCTGACATCTTAGCTTGCTAATATTAGCATGTTTGGTAACAGGTCGTCAACTCTTTTTAATTTAACCCTTAAATGCATAGGACAGGTCTTTAGCAACCCTGGACCATGTTACGCACCTCTAATTCATTCAGTTTTTTAAATTAAGCCCCAAACCCCCTGATATTTCTCAAACTCTTTGTTTTTAACAGTTTTATGATTTCAAGTTGTAAAACTTGATGAAAATAATTGTTTTTCTAACGTTTTTCACTAAAATGTGTATAGGGTCGCTACGGCCCCGAGGTATGTAATAGTGTCACTTTTTTTTTTCTGGTAAACAGGCAGCAGATAATAGATGTGTTTTCAACTTTGGCCCTTAGGTGGCACTGTAGCATCACTGATATGATGAACAAATGCCGAAACTAGCAGAAGAAGCTGTTTCTGCTGTAACTATGCTGCTAGCTTGCCGCTACAGGAAGACGCTGCAGCGCCGCGTCAGAGCTTCACGCAGAGCAGCATCGCTGTGATGCTCCAGGCTTTGATGACGGATCTAGAAGTCATTGTTAAAATATGATATGGCAAAAAAATGTTATTTATTATTGTTCATAAAATGTTCTGAAAAGTTTACAAGCAAAAATGTTTCACTTTGTGTCACAATTGTGTTGTGTAAAATACGGGTCTCTAACGACACAATGTATGTAGGAATGGATGGAAAACGACTCACGCATTTAAGGAGACGAGCTTTTCTGTTATATCACGTTCTGGAATCGGACGACTCCTAGCTCAAAATTTTCTGATCTGCTATTTGAAAAACTGCGTTGGAACGGCACTTGAAGATGGAGCTCCGACTCACAATTCTCAAGTGTGACGTCGGTGCCTGTGAATGCGAACTCTGTGAATGGAAATGATCAGCTAACAGCCGAATACTGTAAAATTTCTTGCATGACACTGAAATAAAAAGGTCAAAATACGTTGCCAAGTTATCTATAGATAACTGTTTGTTATTGATAAGCGTGAATAATTTCAGAAAATTCACTTCTCTGCACAAACGTTTAATATATACCCACATGGATTCAATGAAAAATAGACACCAAACAGTCCTGCAACAACACTAACTTTACTTTAGTTAGTATTTATTACCAACTTTATTTATTTTATAGTATTTACTGGGAGTCAGCAATGTTTGCTTACATTTGGCATCGTGGAGCTGGAACACTTGGAGGCCGGAAGTTGGAATTTTGACGTGGGAAATTCCAGCATCTCACTTTGAGTGGAATGCAGCATAATGCCACCATCAGAATACCGTCACACTTTTAGCCCCACTACAGGTAAAACTCTGAGAACAGCTAAATCATCAGTACGTCGTTGATTGTTTGGTCTCTGGATGTTGTTTTTTTTAAGTTTTTGTCTCTGGTGTTTCAGGGGTTTGTAATCCCACATGGGCTAAGGCACTGGAAATCAATATCTAGTCAATCAATCAGTCAGGTTGGAAGTTCCTGTTTGCTAGGGGGTTACTGTTTCAGGTTGTTGTATAAATCTCAAACTTTAACTCAGTTACTCTTTTAGCTTTTTAGTTTAAGCTTTGACACTCTCATGTGGACGCTCCCTGAACCGTTCCACGGACGCCCCATCACTTCCTGTGATTACTGCAAGCCAATCGATCGCCGATGTTTCCATCCACTCTTCCACCAGGATCAATATGCCGACCGGTTTTCTGTCTTTTCTCAGCAGCATTTTTTTTATTTTTTTATTCTGGAATATTTTCTCCTCTGTGTTCTGGAAGACGTTTGTCCTTGCAGACTGGGCTGGACCGTGAAAAATGGCCCCATTGAAGGCGTCTTTATTGTGACTCGGTGAAAGAGGCAGAAATCTATCTCACAGATCTGCCTCATTATTTTGCTCCAGAGATCATTTCAGGTCACAGACTCACGCCGGAGGAGAAAAAAATCAGACGGCAGTTTGTAGGAAAGTCGTGTAACGCTGACTGAAGCGCAGAAAGAAAAAAAAAATCCCTTCATGTTTATCCGTGGGAGTACGACTAATTTTATTAGCCCCCCTGGAAACATCCAACTGAACAAGTGGAAAGCACTTTCTGCATAAATTAAAGATAATCCAGAGTAAATTATGCAAATGTATTCTCTGGTTAAAGGAGGGGGCGGTGTGCTGGTTTGTTGTGAAGCTGAAAATCTGAGCCAATGGTTCGAACCGAACTGGGGGAAACTTTATTTCAGTGTTTCTGAGGGTTTGAGGACATAATACAGGAACGTTGCATCATTTTTATTTCAGAGAGCAAAAGAATGAAGCTCTGAGAGTAAAAGGCTAGTCAAGTAAAATAAATAAATAAATAAAATGATTCTAGAAACTTCTTTGAGTCTGCATTGTCAGTTTTACAAAATTATTGATTCTGGAAAATAAAACCAATTTTGAAGAAATCTTTTGCGGGGGATTCGTTAAAGGACCATACCATCCATTTTGCATGTTTGAGTTTGAGCCTAATATATTCAATTTTCATACAAGTAACGTTACTGACAATCATTTCCCAAAGGATAAAACCGTATTTCAGCTTTCCTGATATTTTGCTAACTCTCTTAATCTTTCAAAATCAAATATTCAAGTGATACACCCACCTTAAAAATCCATGTTTCTCCTGCTAATAGTTACACAGCCTTATGAAGTCACGGTCCTTTAAATTTTTCCATAAANATTCCCTGGTGGAGGCATACATTCACTCCACGCTTTTTATTGAGCTTAAACACTAAAATTATATAACTTCTAAAAAAACCTGAATACACGTCTTGTTGGTGATGATGGATTACCTATCCCAAGAACGTTTACAGTATCAACAAGTTGATTTTAATAGCAGAATGAATTGAAACCAATGGCGGTCTGGAAGGTAGGAAAAACATTTTTAATTCACTGTTCCAGCAGTATGTTTTGGAAAATGATTGTCAGTAACATTACATGTATGAAAATTGAATATATTAGACTCAAACATGCAAAACAGCTGGTATGGTCCTTTAAAAACTCCCAAAACTGCCTAGAAAAGCCTTCGTAATAAAAATCTCACAAATAAAATAAAACGTGGAGAATAGATTGTTGATTGTTTTATGATTCATTTTGATATTCTTTTTTTCATTCTTCACTCATTCTGTAAAGTGATACGTCATGTTTTTTTTTTTCATCAGATCGGAATAACAAATGGTTCTAAATACAACAGCAGCCATCCAGAACAAAACTCAGCTGCATGCTGAACGATCCAAAATTGACTGATCCAGAAATAGAAAGTAAATAGTTATAAAGCCGAATGTGATTACAGCGTTCAACTCTTATGAAAAAAAAAAGTGAAAAGTGACTTTAGTACCTATGAAACAGCATTTCACGTGTGATAAAGGCACATAACAGAGGCACACGTGGTTTTAAAGTCTTAGTCATTATTTTTATATGATAAAAGACACACGTTTTTTTGGATTTCAGATATGATGCGCGTTTGATTTTCATATCTGTATCTTGAGTTCACGTGTGAAATGTTTCAGCTAACATGTGAAATCACCATTTTCACTTTGTTTTCGGTGTCATAATTCTACTCCAGCCTCAGCCAGCACGGAAACAGAACGCGAAGCCGTGTGATTGGCCGTTTGCTCCAGCAGGTAGTTGTGTTCGCAGTGTGACCTTTGACCTTTTATCAGTGAAGCTGAAATTTTTTTTTGTTTTCAAATGATTCAACCTGAAGAATTTTATCCATCAGAGTGTTGGCAAACAGTCAGTGTGAATAAAGTGGAACCCTGGATGCCCCAGAAAAGTCCCTCCCACTTCAGAATAACTCCTCCTATTTTAAAATAACCCCTCCCACTCAACCACTCAATTAAATTTCCACTTGCAGCAAAATAATGCTGCAAGGCTATACCTATTGTTGCATCCTGTGATCCTAAATAACCTTTTTCACACGCGCGCGCACACACACACACACACACACACACACACTTGCTNATCCTAAATAACCTTTTTCACACGCGCGCGCACACACACACACACACACACACACACACTTGCTGCACATTCCCTGAGTGAATTGTGATTTCTGGGTCACCGCTGATGTTTCGGTCTCTCTTGCAGCGTGATGTGGAAGTGTTTGCGTGGGGTCAGAGGTCAGCAGACCAGCCAACATGAAAAACAGCAAAACACTTCTTTCCTGCCGCTTCACTCAATTAGTTTTTAGGTTCTTCTAATGGCTCCCTGCTGAGAGGAGTCACATCCTGCTGCTGTTTTGGGGCTTTTAAGAAAGACGGAATGCTGAAAGGATGCTGATCAGACCTGATTTAACCCTGAAAAACAAAATTAGCTACTGAGGAATCAATTCCAAAAGTTGGGAATGTCCCTAAAAAAGGGTCGGGAATGATTGTGTAGAGGTAGGAATAACAAAGAAACACTGAGAGTAACTTCGAAAAGTCAGGAGCAAAAGTTAAATAATCACCAGTTCACATGTGATAAATTCACATACATGTTGATGTGGTTTGTAGATATCTCGTGTGAAATTCAGTAATTAACGTGAAATAACATGAATTTTTGCACAAGGGATAAAAATTTTACACACTTCACGTGTAAATTTAACACACTTGAAAACTAATTTCAAATGTTCACTTTGCAGAGGATGGTGAGTGTGAGAAAATAATTACAATAATTTTTAAATTTTATTGTATTTGTGTTTTATTTTAGCCTTCTTTACAGCTTCTTCTTCCGCTTTTGCTTTTGGTCTTCCCATACTTCCCTTCATTCTTCCCTTTTACCTTTCCTTATTTTGTCATTTTCACTTTTTTTCCTTTCTCCCTAATTTTCCCTCCCCTGCTTTCTTTCTTCTTTCACCTCTCATACTAAGAATACTCCTTGAATTAAAGGACCATGCCACCCATTTTGCATGTTTGAGCCTAATATATTCAATTTTCATACACGTAACATTACTGACAATCATTTTCCAAAGCATACTACTGGAACGGAGTTATATAATTTTAGTGTTTAAGCTCAATAAAAAGTGTGGAGTGAATGTATGTCTCCACCAGGGAATATAGTCCCAAAAGAAGACCTGCATTTATGGAAAAATTTAAAGGACCGTGACTTCATAAGGCTGTGTAACTATTAGCAGGAGAAACATGGATTTTTAAGGTGGGTGTATCACTTGAATATTTGATTTTGAAAGATTAAGAGATTTAGCAAAATATCAGGAAAGCTGAAATATGGTTTTATCCTTTGGGAAATGATTGTCAGTGACGTAACATGTATGAAAACTGAATATATTAAGTTCAAACATCCAAAATGGTGGTATTGTCCTTTAATCCTAATAAAATCACTCTTGTTTTTACAAACATATAAATAAATACTGTATATGATACCATAATAATAATAATAATAATAATAATAATAATAATAATAATAATAAT
>VXCM01004971.1:0-18443 GCA_014773175.1 Lucifuga dentata
GGTAGGAAAAACATTTTTAATTCACCGTTCCAGTAGTATGCTTTGGGAAATGATTGTCAGTACCGTAACGTATGAAAATTGAATATATTAGGCTCAAACATGCAAAATGAGTGGTATGGTCCTTTAAATAAAATGAAGAAAGAAATATCAGCAGCCGAAATGGTATATTTAATATTTATAATCAGATCATTTCACATGTTTTAAATTCAATTTTCACCAGCATCTAAATAGTTAATGTGTGTGTGGATGCATGTATATATGCACGTGTTCATGTGAGGTAAAGTAATTTAAGTCAGATCGTATGTAATGTCAAAGTGACGATGCTGAATCTGAGAAGGAAGTAAGTGCTGTGTGTGTGGTGTGTGTGTGTGTGTGTGCACAAACCTACTCTGTGTTTTCACAGTATGCCTTTCTTGACGTATGTGAATCAATTCTATATAAAGCCCATACGTAAATGGTTTTGAATACATCTACAAGCTTTATCTCAACATCGTTTAAAATGTACAGATGAAACATGACTTCAGCCAAACAGGTGTTTGCTAAAAAAAGAAAAGATGTGACGACGAAGGCTTTCATTAATTAAATTCATATCCAGATGATCTGAAAATGACACAAAGCACGTGTTATTCCTGCCTAAATGTGAGAGCAACAGAGAATTTTAACACCTCTGCTATAAAAAGCAGCAATGGAAGAAGAAGAAGAAGAAGAAGGTGAAACCAAGGAATCTTGTCAGTTTTTCGGATAATAACCTCTTCAACTTCAAATATTTTCAACTACACACTGCAGCAAGCCCGATGCCGGAGTGTGTTGTTTTAATTAACAGTTTATGCCACTTTTGTAGGGCCTGAAACACAAAGAGGAAGAGGAGATAGAAAACAGGCAGGCAGTGCAAAGATAAATTAAAAACGCTTTGCAGCAAAAAGTGAACATATCATGAAAAACACAAAAGCAGTAAAGGAAAAGGAGGTTTGCCAGAAAAGAAAAAAAAAGGAGACAGTAAGTGAAGATATAAGGCCGTGTCAAAGCCTGCATAAATTCCCATCTCTTTTGATTAATAACTGTTTTGTTCTGGGGAGAAAAAGTGGGTAAAGCTCAGGTAAGTGGTGAAACTTTTAAATCTGCGGTTTGGCGCTGGTGGACTGGGAATAAATTACGCTGTCAAGAGGAAAACTATCGAGACACAACCGCGTTTGTTAGACTGGAGAGCGTTGGGAAATGCCTCCAACCCCACAGCCATTACCCATCATTTGTCAGATTCCGCCGCCAACCCCATCACCTAATTAGTTATGCGCTCTGTCAACAGCCATCCAGATGTAAAGGTGAGGGCAGCCGACACTCAGAACTTTAATTTGATAGGCGAGATTAATGATCATTCCCCCTCCTGCGTTGCTGAATCTGTTTCACTGTCTGAGACTGTGCAAAAGTGCGAAAGAGGGTTCAGACAAACGGGTCGCATCAGATGAAGTCAAAGAAATGAGGAATGGGAAATATCGTTTTAATGTCTCCGACCAGCAACTTGTTAACCTGTACTTGATTATGGTGATTTTCTTTGCATGAATGCATCTGCTGAATTCAGTAGATCACTGTGCTCTGAGCTACACGACTGGACGTAAATATCTCATGCACCACTGTACATCGTATGCCAAAGCTGTACGTACACAGGCAAACCCACTGGCTGAGTTTCATTTACAAATCCCTCCTTAGTCTGGTCCCTCAGTACCTACAGACATATCCCACCAAAGCCCAAAGCCAATATGGCAGGGAAACTCAAATAATTTTGGGCAGGAGCCAATTTTGCAAAACGAAGGGGAGCCGATGGGGAAAAAAAAAAAATATTAGTCATTAGTCCCTCCATCTTGCTTGAAGCTGCAGGTTAAAGGACCATACCAACCATTTTGCATGTTTGAGCCTAATATATTAAATTTTCATACACGTTATGTTACTGACAATCATTTCCCAAAGGATAAAACTGTATTTCAGCTTTCCTGATATTTTGCAAAATCTCTTAATCTTTCAAAATCAAATATTCAACCAATACACCCACCTTAAAAATCCAGGTTTCACCTGCTAATAGTTGTGTGGCCTTGTGAAGTCATGGCCGTTTAAATTTTTCCATAAACGCAGGTCTTCTTTTGGGACTGTATTCCCCAGTGGGGGCATACATTCACTCCACACTTTTTATTGCGCTTAAACACTAAAATCACTTAACTTCTAAAAAAAACCTGAATATACGTCTTGTTCATGATGATGGATTACCTATCACTATAACATTTCAATTATCAACAAGTTGATTTTTAAAGTGTACCAGAATGAACTGAAACCAGTGGATTGTCTGGAAGGTAGACCTTCCAGACAATCCACTGGTCAGACCAGAAGGTTTGATTCCAGTTCCAGTAGTATGCTTTGGGAAATGATTGTCAGTAATGTTACGTGTATGCAAATTGAATATATTACACTCAAACATGCAAAATGGGTGATATGGTCCTTTAAGTTTGTTTAGATTATTAATAATGTCACATAAGAAGACAACATGGGCCATGAAATCTTTTTCTTGTGAAAACTTGAGAACAAACATGATCTTTTCTGTTCTTGTCATGCTACAGGAGTGTAGTCTTTGCCTTTAAAGTCCTGGAGGATGAGTGAAGATGCTCATGCAAAAATAAGATTTTAGCCCTGGTGTGGACATTTATTCTAATATCATAACAGCATGTACATGCAAAGAGATACAGCCATAAATCTCCACCAAGATCCCATTTTATATCCTCCCAATGATCAACCCATGTGGAAACTACCAACAGTAGGGGAGCTCAACCCACATTTATACAAACTAATCAAATAAACAATATATAAACATATTTACACTNAGTAGGGGAGCTCAACCCACATTTATACAAACTAATCAAATAAACAATATATAAACATATTTACACTTTATGCAATCTATAAACACTTTATCAATGACCATTAACAGGACTGGAAGTCATAAACCCTCGTTAGTCTCAATAAAACAACACACTGAGAAATATGTCTCCTCCACTCATAATGGTATGACCAGGAAGTATAAATATGTGTGGACTTCCTGTTTGACTCTTTTAGCTGACAGAGCAGATCACAGATAAGTAACACAGGTAAGATGTAACCAAACTTTTTTGTGTAGATGTGTGTTAGCAGTATTTAGAGTAGCATCAAACAACAAGCAGCTAGCATGCCTGCTAACTGCTCATTAATGTCCCAAGCTTTGTTTAGGACTGACTTCTATGTCTGCCAAGAAACTACAGGCCAATGAATCCTCCTGAGTCGCATGAATACAAACATTAATACACACAACAGGAAATACCATGAGATGACAGGTAAAAGCCAAATTAACGTTAACATGTTTTGTCTCATAGCAGCGTTTGATGTTAGCAGCATTGCAAACCGCAGCTGTTGTTTGGCAGATTAAACACAGCGGTTTATGATTAGCACGAATGCTAATATAAATGCGCTGTCCTCTCCATTTTGTGTTGAATTGGCTGTTTTCACAATCAGCTTTCCTCTTTTTTGCTAGAAGTGCTAATTTTTGTTTGCTAATGGTTGGGTGAGCATGACAAGGAATCGCTAGCTTGTTTTCATGGATAGATCTTGTGGAGCGCAGAGATAACAAATGTGCATCCAAAACAGCTGTGTAATCATTTCCCATCATGCTGTGTTCTCCAACTTTTCATTTCTCCAACTAACACAATTCTGCTATTAATGTGGACTGTTTAATGTGTAAAAAAAAAAATTAATGCCACTAACACATCTGTTTTTTCACTTCCTGAGGCTATGCTAATGTCCCGATCCCCACACACACACACACACACACACGGTAACAGGGGTAACGTTATATGCTCNCTTCCTGAGGCTATGCTAATGTCCCGTTCCCCACACACACACACACACACGGTAACAGGGGTAACGTTATATGCTCACACTAAAGGCTCATTTATACTTCATGCTAACTACTCGTACACACACTTAAAATGGCTGACATGCGTTTTTAGTGTCGGTTTGACGTGTCGTTTGTGCATGTCATCCAGAATTAACGCAACACTAGAGATGTGGCAGTACCTACAGAAACCACAGGGGGCAGTGTTGTGAACGTTTGTCATTATGTAACCACATGTGGGACCGACAAGTAAATAAACAATGCTTATGGACTGCGGATAAAAATTAGCCTTCTTTTGGCTAAATCCGATGCATTTACACCATGGCTATGCCTGATGTTAATTAATGTCGATGGTCCCTGTAAAACTAAATAAACGAAAAGTGTATTATTATCTGTTCACGAATAACCGATGACAGACAGAAATGGCTGCAAGGTTTGAGAAGCTGCCATAGAAAAACTGATCTCGTGTTTATAAGCCACCCCCTGATTTTTTTTTTTTTTTTTTNATCAATTTATTTGTTTAGCAAATTACCTGTTTTTCTGGGTATTGTCAGTATTCCTGTGATTTTCTGCAAATCCTCGTACCAGTAAATATGATTTCAGCAGCTGATTACTGACCAATCACAACAGCGCTTACTGGCCACTGAAAATGTTTAGTCAGGAAATATCTCATTCTGAGATATGATTTAATATTTTCCAGATGAAGATGATTGGGTGAGTGCTCTTTATGTTTGTTGCTGTAAATGCTTGTGTTAACCCTCCATGGCTGCTAAATTGTGTCTGTATCACGTTACGGCGCCTCACATCGCTGCCTGGCTGACAGAGAGTTAACCCTCCAGATCAACGTTAACCATGGAGGCCAGCATGTACACAATGACGCTCACGACGCGCGTCACAAGCATACGTAGTTAGCGTGAAGTATAAATGCGCCTTAAAACCACAGTCAGTCGCTCAGCAGTGTGTCGTTTTAACTGACGTGGCTTTCTTTGTCAAGAACATAGAAAAACTAAAAGAACTTCACAGCCTTTTAGTTTCACTTTAGCTTTACTGCAATGCGTTTCTCTCTGTGGCTGCTTGAAAATACATTCAAGCTAACATTTAGTAACTCAATACAAACAGGATTCAGTCTTTTCAGAATAAGACAAACTTCCCCTTGAACAAAGCCATATGTACAGAATAAGATGATTTTCCTTATAACAAGAACATGTCAGCTTTGACCAGTTATCACCTTTGGCTGAAGACATGAATACCAGGAACTCAATAAAAGTGTTAGTTAACCCAAAATATATTATGAAAATAAGTGCAATGAATCATTACAAAATAAAATTACTCCTTAAAGATAAAATAAATCAAATCAATTCAGTTGTTGTTCTCTTGTTTCTGGGACAAACTAAAGAAACAGTTCAATAAAGCAGATGAAACAGGGATTTAAACAGGGAATTAATCTACATTAATCTGGTGATTCATGTATAATGATTACAAGTTTACAGTTTCTGCAATTAATTTCAGAAATCTGTGCGATTATTTAGTTAATTTTCTTCATCGATTCACTGCCCCCTCCTATTAATTTACAGGTAAAACATTATTTTTCTAATTCCATGAATTTCTTTAATAGTATTTATTCACTCATATTTCATTTGGGATTAAATGATTTTGGATTACAGTTATTGTGATGGAGGGCCTGATGTGGCCCCAGAGCCAGACTTTGATTATGTAACCACTAGGGGTTTACATACACAGGATAGGCTGCATTTCATATGTAACAATTTATAAAATGATTTGAAAGTGACTGAGCTTATTACTCCTGGAGAATTCAAATTGATGCAAAAGAAACAGCAAATTGGCACCATTGGTTGTTGTTTTTGTTTTTAGACTGTCAGGACGGTCGATTGAGACAAGTATATTTTTCTTAGAGAAATCATTTGAGTTGAATGCTGTGTTGCAAAGGTTTGTCTTTGTTACATTTATTGTTAAAACTTGTAACTTGAATTGTATTGATTACTGGAACTTGTATTTTATGCTGCCGTCTCAGCCGGGTGTCTCTCTTGAAAAAGAGATTTTTTTTTTTAATCTCAATGAGACATTAACTGGTTAAATAAATACATTCAAGCTAACGTTCACTAACTCAACAAAAACAGGATTCAGTCTTTTCGGAATAAGACTAACTTCTCCTTGAACAAAGTCATATTTTCTGAATAAGATAATTTTCCTTATAACAAGAACATTTCAACTTTGACCAGTTATTACCTTGTGGCTAAAGCCATGAACAACAAGGAACTCAATAAAAGTGTTAGTTAACCCAAAATATATTATGAAAATAAGTGCAATGAATCCATTACAAAATAAAGTTACTCCTTTAAGATAAAATTAATCAAATCACCTCAGTTGTTGTTCTGTTGACTCTGTGACAAACTAAAGAAACAGTTTACTAAAGCAGATAAAACAGGCATTTTAAACAGGGAATTAATCTACATTAATTTGGTGATTAATGTATAATTTCAAAAAACAAAACAAAACGTGTGTTTGCTGTGTGTGTTCATCCAGCTTTCTGTCTCTCACTGATTCAGATTGTGTATTTGTGTGTCTCCTGGTGGTTTTGACTTTCAGCTTGCTCCGTGTTTTTACAGTCAATGTGAGTTTACATCTTGCGGCACTCATTTGTTCCATCTAGGAGTAAGAATCCTCACTCTGAATACTTAAACTGTTGAATGCAAAACAGACGTTGAACTTTAATAGGAGGAGGAAGGGGGGATTTTCAATGAAGCAAACAAAAGATGGAGGCAGAGGGGGAATACCATCTGCTCTCAGATGGGATTTAAACTCAGTGTTTTTATCATATGTTTTTCTTCATTCTCTCAAACTCTGCTGGGTTTTCCCTTTTGATACCTATTTTTAGACATAATAGCATCACAATCAAGGGCAAAATTAAAATATAAATTCATCTGATTTCAATTTACATCATGTGGGATCCTTTAAACTCCAGTTTTTATGATTTTTTTTGCTGAGGATTTTGTTCCTTTAATGTATCGAATAAGTCTCACAGAGCCAAGAAAAGCGTATTACAAAAAATTAATACCTCCTAAATGTCTGTGAAAATAAGTTTTTTTTCCTTCAAAGTATGTGTGGAGACAGAAAGATGAGAAAGAGTGAAGGCTGGCGAGAAGCTGTACAGATGTAACTCGGTGTGAAAAAGTGGTAACTGCACAGATGAACTGTGACAGACGAGATAAAGGTAATATGATTCATGAAAAATCATGCTGAGTACGCGGTGTCACATTAATGTGATAATTGCAGGTCGTTCATAAGGCTTCTCTCCGTTAATCAGAGCAGTGTGTCACGTTAAGGTAGCATTGTTGTCAGATGAGTCTCAGGTAAAAGCCATTGAAGATCAGTGTGTTAATGAGCTGCTTCATATTTATGAGTCACAATTCATCCTGATTCATCTGGTTTTACAGGCAACATCAACATGTTAAACCAGCAAAGAAACATAAATTCTGCTTCAGAGCTCCACATTTTAAGAGATTGACACTAAAATAACAGGTAAAAGCGCATATTAACCTTTGTAGTGTGTGAGCGCTTTGCAGGGGCGTGGGGTGGTTTATGTGTGTGTGTGTGTGTGTGTGTGTGTTTGGGACACAGACGTGCACAGCAGCAGATGAGGTTATGAATAAGTTTCAGCGCCACAAGAACATGTAAGATCAGATCAAAACTCATTTAAAAACTGACTGAACAGCTGAGTAAGTTTATCAGAGTTATTGATCACTAATACACTTAAGGCAAATACAGTTTAAACAACGCTCAGATTTCATACCAAATTTATTACTAGAATGAAACTTGTCTTAATTTTTGTGTCAGCGTTTTTTTTTATTACAGTTTTTCTCAATCGCTTTGCCTCAATTCTCAAATGAGAATTTTTTTTTTCAAAACAATTAGTTCAAATCTCTGAGCAATTAGTTTCTTGTTCACATCAGATTTGAATTTCTTATTCATTTAAGCAAATTGCACCTGTTTTGGCATGTGTGCAAAAGAGTAAGTACAATTGTCTGCAATTTGCACAATAGTTATGTGCACATGGCTGCTGATCAAACCTGATGAGTTGATTCTCAGTGAAATTGTCAAAACCTTCACAACTTCTAAACAGTATTTCATGGTGTGAGCTGTCAGCAAAATGATCCATCAAAATCATCAAAATCTGTCAGACATACATGTATGTTCCAGACCAGCAAGAGCGTCAGAATGTCCACCAAGACTACCGTACATTTTTTCATTGTTGTTGCATTTTTTCCCTTTTTTTTTTTTTTTTTTTTTGCATAGATGTTATTTTGTGGCAAATTTTCTGTTCATTATGTATGTACTTTACATGCAAGAAATATGTAAAAATGGACATGAAAAATTGAATTTTCTGTTTACACGTAACACAATGCTACAGAAATGAATTTACTGTAAATATACAAATGTGCATATCCTTTTTCTGTGTACTACAGTATTGTACAGTATTGACTTTTCCCCAGTAAAATTTTACCTCCTGTTGAAATCATCTAAAAAGCTCAGTGTGAAACACAAAGCATTTAGCGAGACAAAACTCACATTGTTGTATCGTACAGTAAGCATCAGCGTCAACAAAAAAGTAGAACAAAGCTGAAATTTGTATATCAGAAACATTTCCAGGGTTGATGCCATGGTGAAAAAACATCTAAACATTTTGAGCAGTACGGCTCACGATGACAAAAAAACTTTTCATTTTGGTGGTACTGGCCAATTTGTTGACACAAGACTAGGTGTTGAACCATGAATGCAATGTTTTGGGTGACTGACTACATCTTGCAAATATGCAATAGAGTTGTGACATTCCATAAAACAGTTATGATAATTGCTTTTACAGTTTAGAGAATGTTTCAGAAAATAATCAAAAGTAAATCATGCGCTACCGTTTATGAATCTGGCTCAATGTGTGTTAAGAAGAACAGGATTGGAGCATGTCTAGAACAGTTTAAATTAGGTGGGGACAAAGACCCAGAGGAGAACATATACAGTTTGTTATACGTGAAAGAACACATAATCCAGTCAGAAAGGAGAAAGGTGATTGGCCACTACAGGCTTCTCCTAGAAAAGGAAGAGAAGATGGCAAGACAAAGAGGACGAGAGAGATTGAGTGAGGAATGAAGACACAACTGGAAAACAGAAAAGGAATCAGGAAAAACACAGAATGGTTCTAGAAAAGCAAACAGCAAAGAGACAGATGGAGAGCATCGATTACTCTTCCCACATCCCGACTTTCCGGCAATCCGACATGGATCGTTGTCAAAGCAACAATGCAATTGCCGCGCCGACAGAGTTGTAATTCTGCCCCCATTCACTCCCAGCTAATCAGCCTCTGCCAGCTCATCATCCATCATCAGCTTGTTGGTCTGTGTGTGCATGTGTGTGTTTGTGTGGACGAGTGTGTATGTGTAAGTGAGAAGCAGCAGTTATCTAAGTTTGATTGATGAGCAGCTATGCAGGGAGTGACGAAAGGCATCCGCAACGAGTTCATCTGCGATCAACTCGCCAGACTTGCCAGTCAAAGGACAACAAGGCCTCATTTGTCTTCGTGCGGGACACACTTCTGGCCTGGTCAAGCTGAGGATGGAGGGTGGCCATAGTTTAGCAAACAAGAATCCATCATGAGTTTGATTCCGTTTCATATCGAGGTTATCGTTGACATTCGTAATCCACAGATTGTGCCACATCTAACCATGCCATCCTGTCTCTTGGAATTTCTGTTAAGGAAGCTCTACAGGTGGTCCTCTTTTCTTTGCCTGAGGTGGATACCACCGCCATTTTTGGTATTTATTGAAACCGAGCTTGCTGTTAATGCAAAAAATGCATCACTTCCTGTACAGCAGAGGAGTTTTCCTGGGCAGAATTGCCTCGTCACCGTATCTTGAAAACCAAAACGGCAAAAACAGCTTCATAAATTGAACAGTTTGTATCAGTGGCTCCCAATCCTAGTCTTTTTAAAGGACCAGTTTGTATGTTCAAAGGACCACACCAGCCATTTTGCATGTTTGAGCCTAATAAATTCAATTTTCATACATGTAAGGTTACAGACAATCATTTCCCAAAGCATACTACTGGAACAGTGAATTAAAAATGTTTTTCCCTACCTTCCACACTGCCATTGGTTTCAGTTCATTCTGGTATTAAATATTACTATAATTATATCTATTAAAATCAACAATTAAATTATCAACTACTAAAAATCAACTATTAAAATTAAAACTATTAAAATCAACTTGATACTTGAAACATTCTTGGGATAGGTAATCCATCATCACCAACAAGACANACTATTAAAATCAACTTGATACTTGAAACATTCTTGGGATAGGTAATCCATCATCACCAACAAGACATGTATTCATGTACAAACCCACATACATGTAAAGTTACTGATGACCAGTTTCCAAAACTGTATTTTTGTTTTCCTGTTATTGTTCCAAATTCTCCAATCTTTTAAAATCAAATGTTCAGGTGATACACACCCCTTAAATTCAGTGTTTTGCCTTCCAGCACTTTTGCACGATTGTTGAAGGCACGGTTGATTTAATTTCTCTGTCAAAGCCGTCTTCTCCTGGGACTATATTTCCTGGTGGAGACATACAGCATTTGCCATGCAGCTCCATGTTGGATCAGTTAAATAAAGTTACTGCGACAAACAACTTATGAGATGTCATGTTTGCTATGATGGATTACTTACCACAAAAGCTACATGTTGATTTTAGCGGCATACTTGGATCAACTGAAACCAATGACAGTCTGGAAGGTAGGAAAAACAATCTAAAATGTACCGTTCCAGTAATATGTTTCGGGAAATGGTTGTCAATAACGTAACATATAGGCAGCTTGTATTTATCAGGCCGAAACATGCCCAGTCGCTGGTATGTTCCTTTAACTCGGGACTTCATGTTTAGCTGGCAGATGTGTTCAGATGTGTTCGCTTGATCAAAGAGTTGTTGCTTTTCAGATTCTCATTGCCTAAACTTCATATTTGAATTTTGATGTTTACGGGACATGAATCTAATAAGTCATCATTTTAACTCACATCTGCCAAAAGAAACTGCATAAATCTTGGAACTTTCATTCCTTAAAAGTATCTCAGTAAGCTTCAAAGTGATCAAATGTCAAAATGAAAGTGCCATCTTTTCTCTGTTTGTTTTCCATATGAAATATTAAATTTGGTTCGCAGCAATGTCTCTGCATCGTTTTGCTGAATAAACAGGAAAAGCCTCATCAAAGATTTGTAAGCATATTTGATGCTTTGGATGTGACTGAGCATCAAAGCTAAATTCACCTTTGATCACTGACTGTAAATATAATTTTCAGGAAATAACACTTTGAGCTTAAAACAGCTAAGCTACATTAAGCCTTTTCCAAAATTCATCCAAATGAAAGTTTGGATATTGGTACATTGTTTTGTCATTACTTTTTTTTTTTTAATCAGATGTTATAAATCATGTTTGCATTTGCATAAAAGCAAATGAAGTTAATTGAGCTTTAATTAAAACTTCCATAGTGTGTCTGTGTGCGTGTGCAGGCGCATGAGTATTTTTGTCCACATATGTGTATCACATGGATGTATACAGCACCTGTGTGTCCTTATACAACTGCATTTGAAACTGTAGCTGCATGTCTAATCATTCAAACGTATATTTATCTATAGTAGTTAAGATATAATGGTAATATCTGCAGAGCTGTGAACTTTTTTTTTTCACAAAGTTGTACTTTACTGAGTAGTTTTATTACAGGATATTTTTAACTCATACTTGAGTATATTTATGAAGATAAAAATATGCTTTTACTCCGTTACATTTGGTCGCACTCTTTGTGTCACTTTTGATTTCACCGTTTGAATTCAGTCACGTTCAGTGTTTCTCTCGTTGTCAGACGCTACACTGTCTGCTTCAGCTCCGAAGTAGCCACGCCCCCACCCTCCGTTTCCATGGTTTCACCCGGAGCAGAACAGTCATGGCGGAATCAACAGCAGGAGGTTTAGAAGAGGCACATCCCTGGCCACACATTCCAGTGCTGTTTTTCAGTCCACAAAACCAACAGCTACATAACGCATTGCGTCTTTGTCTGCTAAAAATGTGACATTTCAGCTTCTAAGAATCAACATGAAACTTGAGGAAATATGTAGTGGTAAGCTGCAACATTAGCTACTTAGCTAGCTGCTGCTGCTAATGCTAACTCAAGTTTTCCTATTCTATTCTGAGTAAATTCATGAAGCTTACCTAGCTAACTGTCTTGGGTCCAGGCCAGAATTGTCACGATTTGTTATGTTTTAAATATGTGATTTATTACTTGTTGTATAAATTTCTCTGAAGACTCAGGAGCAACTGTCAAATCACAAGGTTAATTCAATACCTACACGGAGAATACAGCATGAACATACAACAGTGTATGCCAGGAAGCACTCTGCAGGTTGATTCTTATAGCAAGGATTACAGTCACACACACACAAATGTCATCATCCACATTCCTTGATATGGAAACAGGTGCACTTTTTCTATCAACTGAATCACCTTCACATTGAGTTACTTTTCCAGGACAGCATCAGAAAGAAGACCTTCAGAATACACACTTCTCTCTCATAAGAAAAGAACATTGTTGCATCTCTCTGCTTACTGAAATATTCCCATAAGAAACACAGTTTGTCATAGGACTAGAACATTGAGCATGAGCTCATTCAGGGTAAAAGGTTAAATGAAATTTAACTGGTTATGACAGAGTTCACATAGATTGGAATTTCTGTACATATAATATAAGATGTACAGGCCTTTGTCTGCATAAAGATTAGAAACAATTAACAGAATATACATTTTTGGCAGCCCTATTTGGATTACATTGACATACACTACAAATAAATTGAAATGATGTAATTTACTTACAATGAGTGTAATCTCTGAAATTCCATATGTAATCTGTTGACATTTATTGTACCTTTTCTTTTGTCTCTTTTTTTTTGGGGGGGGNGAAAATATTCAAAAAAAAAAAGACTATACATTTTTATTCCACATACTGTCTACTGTTTCTTTATATGACATGATTTGGATCGTATTAGAAGCTACATATGGATACTTTGCTTTTTTTTTTCCTCAGACGAGCACTTTATAGCTTGTTGATTATTCTAAAGCATAAGCTTGATCAAAGTTACTCACTACTCAAGTAATCTTTTTATGTAATCTTTTTATAGATACTTTCTTACTCTCAAGTCATTATTTTGATGACTACTCTTACTTATACTTGAGTCACTATTATCATAAAGTAACAATACTTTTACTTGAGTACAGTTTCTGGCTACTCTACCACCTCTGGATTTAACAGTCTTATAACCAAAGATAGCTTGACAAAATTCTCACAGTATCAGAAATTTAGGACAACGATCTCACGATTTGACAGTTGCTACCGACCTACTTCTAATAACCAACCAATAGGAATGCAGCATGAAATGACGCGCTAGTCAAAGTGTCATTTCACATGTTGTTAGCGTCATTATGGATAAAGTTTGTGGAAAAAAAACAACAAGCACTCAAATTGAAGAGATGGAGGCAAAACATCTACAAATTTTGTGGGATTGTAACAAAGAAGAAATTCTGGCTGAGTTGTGGCAGCATAAGTGTATTTATACGACGTCTCCTCCACCTGTTGCCGTGTCCACTCATGGATGGACGCAGCATGCTGAGAAATAGCAAAGGAACGAGTTGGGTCCACACCCTCCTCCTCCTCTTCTTTGTTGTTTTTCCGATACAAAGAAGACAAATTTTGCTTCTTGTTTAGCTTCATTATTTTCCACAACAGCAGCGCAGACGGATGAGGCCGTATTTTCTTTCGACTTGCATCGTAGCCTGCGATTCGTCAGGCATTAGCAAAGTACGGTCTGCACCCATAAAACTTAATGTCGTACACAAGTTTATTGGACTCGTGTCGCACAGTGAGGCTTGCAATGAATTTAGAAGACTGCTGTAATCTTACAGTCTGTAGGAGCCTTAACTCTTCATTTTAATACCTTCACACTGTAAAAAGGAAAGGTGTGGAGTTGTAGAGTTAGGCAATTTTTTTACAGTGTACCAGGCAACTTGTCATTTATTTTAACCATGACCCCCAGAGCCCTGTCTCCAAGGAGGCTTTTCAGCAGACAAGATGAAATACAGAAAAAAAGATGAGAATAGAAAGAGAGAGAGAGAGAGATAAAGAAAACACTAGAGTTACTGGAGCAGAACGGTGAAGAGGCTTGAAAGTGCTTTTAAGTTGTGCAGGCAAATTCATACTCCCTGAAAACCCCAAACACACACCAACGCACACACATCAAAATGGCACACACAGACTTGGAACTACAGACACACACCTGCAAACCTGAGCGTACTGAAACACAAACACAGTTAAATATGAGGCTAGACAAACAGCCGTGCGATCGCAGAAACGCAGCAGGACGAACACACTTTAACAGACATACGCTGCAACATGTTCAACCATGCATGCACTTACTCACACACACGCAGGCAAACACAAACCTGTGTGTACCAACTGGTGCGGTAATATTGCTGAAATTGCTTTTGGGGCTTAGCAGAAATGGGCTGAAGATTTTTTTTTCTTGTAGATCTCTTAGTGGACTCAAAGAGGCCAAACAGGGACAGAGACCAGAGGGCAGAGCATGCACACACACACACACACACACACACACACACACACACACACACACACACACACACACACNCACACACATACACATACACATACACATACACACACACACACACACACACACAACATCTAATCACACTCTTTGTATGTCCATTTGCCCAATCTCTGTTTTCCTGCCTATCTCTGAAGCATATCTCAACGTAGAAAAGGTTTGTTCATGAAAGGAAAATGTAAATGATAATTTTCTGGATGCATTTAGTAAGCGGCAGTACAAAGACAATATTATATATCATGTTTAATTTACTTAAGAAATTGTATGATAATGGTAATATCAGTCTAAATGTGTTGTATTCTTGATGAATGTGGGTTATCTTATTTATGGTACGGCATTGAAAGTTTTAATCTGAATAAAGTTTATGGTCGATTTAAAACTTAAAGGACCATACCATCCATTTTGCATGTTTGACCCTAATATATTCCATTTTCATACATGTAATGTTACTGACAATCATCTCCCAAAGCATACTACTGGAACGGTGAATTAAAAATGTTTTTCCTACCTTCCAGACCTCCACTGGTTTCAGTTCATTCTGCTATTAAAATCAACTTGTTGATACTTGAAACATTCTTGGGATAGGTAATCCATCATCACCAACAAGACGTGTATTCAGGTTTTTTTTTAGAAGTTTCATAATTTTAGCATTTAAGCACAATAAAAAGCGTGGCGTGAATGTATGCCTCCACCAGGGAATATAGTCCCAAAAGAAGACCTGTGTTTATGGAAAAATTTAAAGGACCGTGACTTCATAAGGCTGTGTAACTATTAGCAGGAGAAACATGGATTTTTAAGGTGGGTGTATCACTTGAATATTTGATTTTGAAAGATTAAGAGATTTTGCAAAATATCAAGAAAGTTGAAATATGGTTTTATCATTTGGGAAATGACTGTCAGTAACATAACCTGTATGAAAATTGAATATATTAGGTTCAAACATGCAAAATGGGTGGTATAGTCCTTTACAGATAAGGCTTTACAGAGTTGGTATGATGAATTACACAGCAACCCTCTGTGTGATAATTATAGATTGTTTAAAAATAATTTTGTTTTTGAGAAATATCTCACTTTGTTGAGCCCAGCTGGCAGAATTTCTAAATGTCTAAATATCGGTGATGGAGTCATAATTTGCCTGTTTCAGAGCGTAGATATGAACGTGATAATACAGACAAAACCATGAACTTTTTGTTTGACAGGAGATGAGTTTCACTATGCACTTAGTTGTTCTGTTTGAGGAGGACAGAAACAAATTCTTAAAAGATATTAGAGTCAGTCTTAATTTTGAAAAGTTTAAAAAGTTGAAGGGCATAAAAAACGTTAAAGATTTGTTTACTTTGGTTCAATTTATTAAGAAAATATTTTGCAGCTTTTAATTTCTAAATGTAATTGACTCATATGTACAGTATGTGCAAAGCACTGGTTGTTGCTTGGGTGTATGTAGTTTTTTTTCTTTTGTTCCTTACTGTATACTCTGGAGAGATTAATTATCAAATACTATACAAAACATATGCAGTCTCCACTGTATGTTGCACTGTCTGTTTTTCCGTCATGTACTTTGAAACTTTCTAAAATTACCAGTGTGTCTCGGAATGAACAAGACAAATAAAATATCTATCTCTTAGCAACAGGGCCTGAAAATCTACCATGTAACATTCTGAATGTCATCGAAACTGCTTTGTAAGAGGCAAAACTAATTATTCCTCCAGTTCCCGACCATTAGCAATCACTGAGACGCAGCTGAAAATACTCAGGTGGTTTTCTGAGCTTAAAAGAGAGAGAGAGAGAGAGAGAGAGAGAAGATCACTGTTAACCCAGAGATTTCTGAAAATCAGTGAGTAATTTCTGTTGGATTTTATTTAGAGTCTCCAGGGAAAACCACTAACAGCTCCTGATGTAATAATCATCATCTTTACACGTCCTCTAGCAGTAATAACATCATCTGCAGAGGCTGTGAACTCCTAACAGATATGGTTAATTCCACCCAGGTGAAGAATTGGCAACATAAGGTCAACATCTGGCATAATCCAGCGGCATTAGGAGAATGCTAGCGTTCTGTGTGTGATAATGTGTTTCATCTCTCAGTAAAAATCACCACAAACCAGGTTCAACAAGCCAAATACATCACACAATTAGAATCATTTACAGAAGATCTGTTAGAGAAGATATAGAAAATTATAGTGTAAATTAAAGTGTATGGATCTGGTTAACTTGAATATTGCGCTTATCGGCTAAAAATAATTTATTGCCGTCTAACATTCAAAACATGTTTATGATGAGAGTTGCTTTGAACTAAAAGGCATGTGCATGTTTAGAAAAATGAAGGCAAGAACAAACACAAAACTGACATGTATTTCAAAAGGATGTGAAATCATTTTTAAAGGACCATACCACCCATTTTGCATGTTTGAGCCTAATATATTGCATTTTCATACACGTAACGCTACTGACAATCATTTCCCAAAGCATACTACTGGAACAGTGAATTAAAAATGTTTTTCCTACCTTCCAGACCTCCATTGGTTTCAGTTCATTCTGCTATTAAAATCAACTTGTTGATACTGTAAACGTTCTTGGGATAGGTAATCCATCATCACCAACAAGACGTGTATTCAGGTTTTTTTAGAAGTTATGTAATTTTAGTGTTTAAGCTCAATAAAAAGCGTGGAGTGAATGTATGCCTCCACCGGGGAATATAGTCCCAAAAGAAGACCTGTGTTTATGGAAAAATTTAAAGGACTGTGACTTCATAAGGCTGTGTAACTATTAGCAGGAGAAACATGGATTTTTAAGGTGGGTGTATCACTTGAATATTTGATTTTGAAAGATTAAAAGATTTTGCAAAATATCAGGAAAGCTGAAATACGATTTTATTCTTTGGGAAATGATTGTCAGTAATGTAACATGTATGAAAATTGAATATATTAGGCTCAAACATGCAAAATGGGTGGTATGGTTCTTTAAAGAAGATCTGAAACTATGTACTTCTATTCAAAAATTTAAAAATCAATTCGAAAGGGATGTAATTTATTCATGCATAGCTAAGGAATAATGGAGGTGTTGCTTTGTAAACTACATTTTTCTTTTTCGATTCTGTAAACACGTGTGGGTTGATGTGGGTTTATATCTATGTACATATGAATTTACGTAGGGGGATGTGTATTTTTTATGTTCATATGGATGTATATATGCACGTCTAAATGTGACGACTAGCCTCTCCTTAATATGATTTTTTCTGAGATAACTTGAGTTTTAAAAAGGCGTTACAGGCAAGAGCTTCAGCCTAAACCTTTTTATGGTCACTTCATTGTGCTTTATTGGGAGATTATACATTGTGACCAATTATTTTTAGTCTTTAGTATTTTATGGTGTCTTGGTTTGTTAATAAAGACCAAAATAAAAAAAAAGTAACAGCGCTGAACACAATATAGTCAGTATTGTTACCCTGGTCTATATACATGACACATGTAAAGGTCTTGTATGCACGGCTCAGGTTTATTACAACAGGCAGAATCATTTCCAAGTAACAGACTCTGCAGCCTTTCATGAACACAACAAAGCCAGTTTCACCTTGAGATGAAATCCAAGGCTGGAGTAATTAGTTACAAATGGGTGCGTTGTTTGTTTTCTCTGTGTGTGTGTGTGTGTGTGTGTGTGTGTGTGTGTGTGTGTGTGTGTGGTGATGAATAGTATCATTCTTAAGTTGTGAAGGGGCTGTAATCAAGGACAAGAAACAGGGAGGTAAATCTGCCCGAGGGAACACTTTATTACTGTGTGTGTGTGTGTGTGTGTGTGCGTGCG
>VXCM01004972.1:0-24740 GCA_014773175.1 Lucifuga dentata
GGTTAGATGGAAGCAGATGATTCGCTGTGGTGACCCCTGAAGGGAAAGCCGAAAGGAAAAGAAGAAATTGTTGTTGTTGTTGTTGTTGTTTCCTTTTTTACATTGTCTTTGGTTGGTGTGATATTGCGGATTTATTGTGGAGTCATAAATTGAACTCCTAGTTTAGATTAATTGGACTTCTGTGTGTTTTCCTTGCCAGGTAAGATTAAATGGAGGTGTTTTCTGGTCAGGACTACAAACATGGAGTCACCTTCGCTGTGACCTCTCTGTCGTCACAAACCAACCAGCTCATGATCTTCTGCTGATGCTGCCTTCAGAGCTGTGAGTAAACTAGAATTTCCCATTTGGAAGTCGTAATTCTAAAATGTCACGCATTCAAGTGGTCTTTGTCGAGGTTATAAAAAGGATGCAGTTTTTTTTATGGCTAGCAAAATATTTACGAAGCAGCGCATATGTATTTTATCCTTCAACAACAAAACAAAGGTAACTGGTAATTAAGACTTCGTTTGGCCGTTCACGTGCACGCAACAAATAATTCAACATTTACAACAGCTAGTGAAGGCATCATGACAGAAGAAAGCTAACCGGTCCATAACAAACGTCAAAGAGGAAAGAAGAGACCTGAAGAGAGGCTTATTCACGGAAACTGTAAGGAACCAAAACTGAAAATGCAAAAGTCAACTAAGGGCTCCAAATAGTTAGGGTTAACTTTATTACTGTTAATAAATTTGAACAAAAGGTGCGCTAACGTTAGCTAACTTAGTTAACATTTACCATTGTAGATTACGTTAGCTTTAGCTACACATACACAAGCTAGTTACTGTTTAAATAGCTAAATTATCGATGCTAATTAAAATAAATACGTAATTAATGTCATTGTAGAAACGGGTAATATTAAATGAGTTACCTAGTTAAGTTAGCTAACAATTTAAGAACAAGAATGAAAGCAATTAGTGTTACTTCGCAAACAAGTTTGATTTTAAGTGACGCTTGGTAACAAAACACAGCTAGCTAGCTAGCATTGATTAAAAATGAATGAATAAATAACAAAACAAAAAAACAAACAAAAAATCTACAACTGATTCTGTAAGCGTTTTCGGCTCGATGAGGTAGCTGCATGTCGGTGTGGTTTATCAGTAGTAGCTATCAACTGACGCTGACAGCTTCGATAGGTAAGCCACAGCAAGTAAACCATCTATATTGTCTTAAATTGAAGGTAATCAATGAGTTCAAAACGGAAGACGGTCAGTTCCGTATAATTTCATGTTATGTTGTTATGCTGACCTATTTAACGTTGTGCTAGTTTTGTTTAATGTCTATTTGATGTTTCGGTCTTTTGGACTTACTGAAGCAGTAATAGTACAGGTCACATGCTCCCTCATAATCCTTTGATAAGCCTGGTGTGATGGTTTTACAGGAGGGGGCTATGCTGCATAGTAGGAGAGTAGCCTGAGAAAATCTTCTGCTAGTACTGATTTGTAGTCATTGCAGAAATTGCATGACCACCTACATTTAACATTGCAATTCAAGCATCCTGAAAATGATCTGTATTGCTATTAGTCCAGAGCAAATTATTTTTCAGCATGACTAAATTCCAGCACTAGTCATGAGATCAGCACAGGGGCAAGCTCATTCATGTCTTGCCACATCTCAGCTTCACACACTAGTGATAAACTAACACACGACTGACATAGGTCATCCTCATTAGTAGACTTCTCATGAGTATGCCATGTAGAGAAAGTGTTGAATGTAGAGCACTTTATGCTCATTAGAGCATCATGTTTTGCAAAAGGTCTCTGTGAACTCAAGTTGATATTCATCTTTGCGGATATTTGCGTGTGACTAACTTGTCAATGTGTAATTTCTAAAGCTTTAGGTTGATTTGAGTGTGTCAAACACTTCCTTCACCACAATGGGGGAACTCTTCAGAAGTGAAGAGATGACACTGGCTCAGCTCTTCCTCCAGTCAGAAGCTGCTTACTGTTGTGTCAGTGAACTGGGGGAGATTGGAATGGTGCAATTTCGTGATGTAAGTCCACTTCTATTACATTCTGTTTTCCTCTAACTTATCGTGTTTTACTTAGGCTGAACCATCTGTGGTTTGCAATTCTTCATCCGTTTACTTTCCAAGAGCTGTAGTCCTAGTGGAAAGGTTCACAAAAAATTGCATGGGTTGTCACCGCCATCAGTGAGGATTGTAGAGAAAGTGCATACCTTCTGCATCACGGTCATCATGTGCTCACAGCTGACCCCTCATTCCACACATGAGAAAGCCCATTCCTGATAAGCCGAGAGGCAGGCATTGTGCTAGAATATAAGATGGGTTGTAACAAAGTAAGATCTGTTCACATAGTTACAATATTGAAGCAAAGGTCAGTTATAAATTTTTAATGCACAATTCTTGGCAGCTGTCACTATGTTATTAGTGACTGTCTTTTTATTGTACGTATAAAATAATGAAAAGTTGATCAGCATCCTTTTTAATGCACTGATGCCAGTCTCATAAGGTTGGTGATCAAAGCACTATTCAATGTATAGCCATTTAGTCAGCTAGTACTGTTCAATTAAAATAAAATTAAAGGGCGCATGTGTGTTTCAATCTGTCCATCTATTTTTCACCACTTATCCAGGTCTGAGACACAGTGGCAGCATGCTAAGCAAAGTAGCCCAGATATCCCCCTCCCAAGCCTTGTCCTCTAATTCTTCCTGTTCGTGTGTTATTAGTGACATTTAGATCATTTAATCAAATTTTACACTGACTCTAATAATCAAACCTATCTAATAATAGTATTTTCAAATGATAATAAAGAAAATCAGCAATCTAACATTGTATTTTAAATTCATTAAAAAAAACACTTATTTATAGATACTAACAAAAACAGCTGGTGTGGCACCCAACCTGGCAGTACAGTTGCTGCTGATGCGCCACTTAATAGTTGATATATTTAAAAAAAAAAAAAAAANAAAAAAAAAAAAAAGAAAAGAAAAGTATATTTTCAAACATTACAACCCATGCAGAATTGTTTGACTCATTCTTGTTGTTTCTCTTTCAGCTAAATCCTGATGTGAATGTGTTCCAGCGAAAGTTTGTCAATGAAGTACGACGATGTGAAGAGATGGATCGCAAGCTGAGTGAGTGAAATTCGATCCTGTATATCTAGACCAGACCAAGCCAAAATGGTTCTGTGAAAAGAGAATGTGCCCCTTTATGTCTATACAGGGTGTCAGTTTGGTGTCCAGCCCAAAACAACTACATATCCCTTCCTCCATTATCTCTCTCTTATAGGGTTTGTGGAGAAGGAGATCAAGAAAGCCAACATTCCTATAGTTGACACAGGAGAGAACCCTGAAGTTCCTTTCCCCAGAGACATGATTGACTTGGAGGTGACTGCACTCTTTGGGATCCTTTAATGAAAATAAAAACATAACGCTCTCTCATCTAGTGCCTCCCTCTGATTGCCCCTCCTCTTGTGTTCTCACAGGCTACATTTGAGAAGCTTGAAAATGAGCTGAAGGAAATAAACACCAATCAAGAAGCACTGAAGAAGAACTTCCTGGAACTGACTGAGCTGAAGCACATTCTGCGCCGTACACAGCAGTTTTTTGATGAGGTCAGCTTGTCAAGGCAACTTGACAAAACTGGAGCAGTTTCATGTAGTTCATTCTAGCATGACGACATTAAAGTGTAGAATCAATTTTCCTTTGCTTTTGTTTTGATGTGATACAGATGACTGCTAGTGATTAAAAGCTCACAAAGGATTACTTATTGCTGCTTGAATTGCCAAAAGGTGAACTCGTGGTTGGATGTGGTTGCTCACATGCTTTGGACCACTTACTGCAACTATTCACATGGTTTAATATACTGTAATGCTGCTGCTGTGTAATAAGATTTGACACTGGACACATTATTCATTTGCCAGAGACAAGCCTTGCCCAGCCACCTTTACCCTGAATCCATTCGACCTCATTACCTTCACAAGCAAACCTGGGTTAGCTTATAATGTTAAGACATGTTTTACAAGTTGTTATGAGCTTTGATTGAGGTGAATCATTTAGCCAAACGTGTAGCTGTTTCTGTCAGCCATTAACTGTCTGTGCTGGGCTTTTTGTTGTTCTGCTCCCCAACTCTGAAACCATATTAAATGTCTTTAAAACATTCTAGAACAACAGTGTTTACAAGTGCTGTATGTCTAATAATAACAATAATAATACACTTGTAGTAATGCATCATCTCATGCAGATGGAGGACCCTAGTTTACTGGAGGAGTCATCCACCCTTCTGGACCCCAATGAGCCTGTCCGAGTTGCTCCTCTTAGACTTGGGTGAGTTTCCTTTTGTGAGCTTCTCAAATTGAAAATGATTTTCAGGCAATGTTGTGAAGACAGTTGTCCATTAGATTTAATTATTTAATTAAATCAATAAAAAAGTCAAAATTAAATCAGTACAATTAATTAAAGAATAAAGGCTTCAGTAATACAAGTACCTTGTAACAGCAGTGACAGAATTTGTCTGTTCGTTATAGATTTGTTGCTGGGGTTATTGGAAGGGAACGTATTCCCACATTTGAGAGGATGCTGTGGAGAGTTTGCAGAGGAAATGTGTTCCTGAGGCAGGCAGACATCGAAGATCCTCTGGAGGATCCAGCTACGGTCAGTATTTTAATAAGCAAAATATATGTTCAGTAACTTCTAAAGGATAATTAATTGTTAAGAGCTTGCAAAATGGCTACTGCTGTTATTTCCTGGTGTTGTTTGCTTTTGTTCTTGACCTAGAATAAATATAACACAAAACAAACAATAGTGTCCTAGTAAGTTGGTCAACTGTAATGCAAGTATGAACCTTCTCCTACCAAACTCTGAATTGCTTAATGTCTCCACAGGGTGACTACGTCCATAAGACTGTCTTCATCATCTTTTTCCAAGGAGACCAGCTGAAAAATAGAGTGAAGAAGATTTGTGAGGGGTGAGAGAGGAGGCTGAGATGGAATGAAAACAATATTTACTGACTTTTGGCATTGTGAAAGCTATGCAGATTCTCATCTGTACATCCGGTTCCTTTTCCCCTGTCTTGCGCCCTCAGATTCAGAGCTTCCTTATACCCATGCCCAGAAACATCGCAAGAGAGGAAAGAAATGTTGGCTGGGGTGAATGCACGTATCGATGACCTCCAAATGGTAAATGTGCTGCAGGCAAATATTATTACAGTTCACTCGTTACTCTGGCTTCCACAAATACACAGTTGTGCATGTTGGTTCTCTTTTTTTCTTTGTGCTTGGTCAGCTACTTTGGTTAGTTTTCAGTGGAATGCTTTGAAATGCTTTTTGTGACAGCAGAGGAAATTGCGTAAGGTATAAGGATAGTCAAGTTACTGTTTGCAACACTTGAGACAAAAAAAACATGTGTTCTCTTCAGACTGTTAAGATTTGTTAAGATTTCCTGGCACAAGCTCATAATGTAAATGGATCAAGTTAGAGATGAAGTAGTCTGATTGTTTTCTGCACTGTGGGAGGCATTGTATCTATCAAATGAGAGATCATAGAAAATAATGCATTATGCTGTCCTCTGAATTGGCATATTTCTGCTATCTTTCCTTAGATTACAGTGCTGGCCAAAAGTATTGCACTCCACCTCCCCCCCTGTATTTTTGTGTAAACTTTTCTTTCTGAGTTTAAATACCACTCCAAACACAACAAAAATTATTTTTTTAGTGTGTTAGAGTAAGTACAACTGAAAATAAGCCAGTAGTTCTTAATAGTGTTAAGTAGGAAGACACTTTTGCCATATTGTTAAGATGTGAAGAAAAATACCAATATTATTAGAAGAGATCAAACAGTAAGTTAAAACATCTTCTTTGAGGTAGGGACAGAGCAAATGATTTTCAAGTGTTTTCACTGACTTGTAGAAATATTGTAGTCATATTACCTACTCTGAAGTCCAAATTTAAGTATAAAAAATAGTTGAATACTCTTAATGAATACTCAACTACTTGTAAACACCAATAAATGAATTTTGTTGTGTTTGGAGTGTTACTTGGTAAAGTTTACACAAAAATATGGGGGGGTGCAATACTTTTGATCGGCGCTGTAGTGATTTAACTGACAAAATATTTTCTAAAGAGCAACTTACATACACAGGTACATAGCAGAGGGCTCACCGTTGGTGTGCTTGCCGTAGCCTGGAGTACAGTCTTTAGGGAAAAAAAAAAAATGGTATTTCACTTCATGAGCCAATTGTGATGGTGTTACTTTGTATATAAAAGAAGCAGTGACAGAGTTGCTATCACAGAGAAACACGAGAGATGCTTGATGCTTGACATGCCTGAGCTGACAAATCAGTCGATATGTCCTCCTCATGTAGCCTGGAAACACTGTTGAATGTTGATATTCGTGTTTGTGGATTCAGTGTTATCTTGTTACTAAGTGGGCATCATAGCTGGATGACAGGATGGCATGGGGGAGGGTGTCTCAAGCTGCTTGAGTAGCAATCAGTCAGCTCTGTGTGGACCATTAAGACTCTTCATAGCAGGTGAGACCGTGCGTGTAAACACCGCAGAGAGCTTAAACGTCCATGCTATTTGCTGATCATGAGACTTCCTATAAATGGAAGTCATAGAGCAACATACATATAAAGGTCACATATAGCATAGGGTGTTATGAATATCCTCTATCTCCTGTGGGAAAACCTGCAGGATTGAATAGCTCATGTCCTTCAACATGTGACATATAGCTCAGTAATCAGGCCAGTAAATGCAAACCCTTTCTCTCAGTATTAAGGAATGTACAATGTTTATTGTTGCTCTCAAGGGGAAATGAGACAGTCTTGCAGTCAGACCAATATGATAGGCACTGGATAAGCAGTATTGAACAGAGTTTAAAGGACCATACCATGCACTTTGCATGTTTGAGCCTAATATATTCAATTTTCATACATGTAAGGTTACTGACAATCATTTCCCAAAGCATACTACTGAAACGGTGAGTTAAAAATTCTTTTCCCTACTTTCCAGACCGCCGTTGGTTTCAGTTCATTCTAGTACGCTATTAAAATTAACTTGTTGATACTTGAAATGTTCTTGGGATAGGTAATCTATTATTGTAAACAACACATATATTCAGGTTTTTTTTTTTTTTTCAAAATTTTGTAATTTTAGCACTTAAGCGCAATAAAAAGCGCGGAGTGAATGCATGTCTCCACTGGGGAATATAGTCCCAAAAGAAGACCTGTGTTTATCAAAAAAATTTAACAGCCATGACTTCATAATTTTGGGCAACTATTAGCAGACGAAACATTGATTTTTAAGGTGGGTGTATTGCTTGAATATTTGATTTAGAAAGATTAAGAGATTTTGCAAAATATCAGGAAAGCTGAAGTATGGTTTTATCTTTTGGGAAATGATTGTCAGTAATGTTACGCATATGAAAATTAGATATATTAGGCTCAAACATACAAAATGGGTGGTATGATCCTTTAACATCAAAGTTTCTGTTATTCTGTAGCATTTGGTTAGTAAATAATTGGACACTATAATAAAAATGTGGCCAAAATTCTCTCAGATGCAGTTGTAGCTCCTGAAAGAGGTCAAAGGGCAAGCTAGGATGGCAGAATTTGTCCTATTACTTTTAATTTGGTTTATCTGCTTGCAATTGCCATTTGTTGATGTCTAATCACTTTACTGCTCTTGTTTGTCCCCAAAGGTGCTGAACCAGACAGAGGATCACAGGCAGAGGGTCCTGCAGGCTGCTGCCAAGACAATCAGAGTGTGGTTCATCAAAGTGAGGAAGATGAAGGCCATATACCACACGCTGAACCTGTGCAACATCGATGTCACTCAGAAGTGTCTGATCGCTGAGGTGTGGTGTCCCCTCTCTGACCTGGACTCCATTCAGTTTGCCCTGCGCAGGGGGACAGTGAGTTTCTGATCACCACATGAATTGTTTTTTAATGGAAACTACTTTCCATTAAATAGGTTTAGCAGTGTCATAAAAAGAACAAATCAAATACTAGGTATATTTTTGATAAGAGCTTGTACTTTCACTGTATTTTCTACTTCATTCCTGATCTTGAATTGACACTCTGTGTGTCAACAAAGGCTGAATACAGTCAGGGATGGCAGTCTCTCTGCACTGAATTCATCTTTTGGCGATCTTTACTCTGCGTCGCTTGTCTTGAAGCATGAGGCCATGATGTAATATATGCATGCATCATCTCTTCCACTAACTTTGCTGTTCTAGCAGACTGTTCATCCTCAGGTAGGATAAATTAATTTCACAGTCATACATTTATTTGGTTGATCTACTGTAAGATTAATGGGAACTTTTTGTTCTCCATATATACACCGGAGTATTGTGACTGCCATTGCTTCCAGGCTCTTCGGAGACTTGTGCTTGCCCAGGATAGAATACAAGTATTGATAAATAACATTTCTCTTTTAAATCTGATTATTAACGAGAAAATGATGTTCTGTGAAACTTAAAGCTACTTCACAGCATAATTTTGCATTATGCTACACTGTGTTCTTCACTGTAGGAGAAAAGTGGCTCCACTGTGCCCTCCATCCTCAATAGGATGCAGACTAAGCAGACCCCACCCACCTACAACAAGACAAACAAGTTCACCTCAGGCTTCCAAAACATCGTTGATGCCTATGGAATCGGCAGCTACCGTGAGATTAACCCAGGTAAACATATTTGTCACACCTTTTTCTATGCATTCTTTCCTATCTGACCTGTCTGTGCCAGTACCTAAATCATCAGTATCTCAAGCTTTTAAGGCAGCTGGGTTTTACATTTAAAACACGGTCTGTTGCTCCACGGTCTGCACTGTAGTATTGAGCTACAGTGACTGAAGGGTTTTGATTTGCTGTCACATCTGCCTCATCACCCATTACATTTGTTTGGGTCATGCTGTGTATCATAAAGTGTATCATGTTTCATTTGCCACACCATTCCTCCCCTCATACGATGCCTGCCTCCCTGCCTCCTTGTCTCCAGCACCATACACCATCATCACCTTCCCTTTCCTCTTTGCGGTCATGTTTGGTGACCTGGGCCATGGGGTGCTCATGACTTGTGCTGCGCTCTACCTTGTTTTGCGAGAGAGCAGGCTGATGGCCCAGAAGAACGATAATGAGGTATGGATCTTTGACACGTCCCATCATGGCCATCTCATCATCCCTGCATCATTGTTACCGGTGATGCACCAGTCATTTAACTAGATGGGACATGTTTGCCTCATAGTTACAGCGGGGATGCTTGTTATTGCAAACCCATTCAGTTACAGGAAAATGCTGAAGTTGGATTTAACAGTCTGTCTACAACTGACTCCTAAGTTTCCAAGAGTAAATAATGATTTTCATCTTTGAATTTTTTTAAAGATGTTCAGCATGGTGTTTGCGGGGCGCTACATCATCCTACTGATGGGAATCTTCTCGATCTACACGGGCATCATTTACAATGACTGCTTCTCCAAGTCCCTCAACTTGTTTGGCTCTGGCTGGAGTGTCCGACCTATGTTCGACCCTCGTTTACAAGGCAACTGGACGTAAGTGTTATTGATGATATTTAATAGCGCTTATACCAATTTACTCTTGTAGGTGTGTTACTTTAAGTCAGAAATTTGTGTTCCCGTTCCCTTCAGGTTCGATTTGCTTCTGGAGGTTAATGTTCTCCAGTTGAACCCAGCCATAGATGGAGTGTTTAAAGGACCATACCCTATTGGCATTGATCCGGTGATTATTTTTATGTGTGATCTGTTCTCTCTCTTAATCATGCCAAGTAAAAATGTAGCTTCTCTGTTAAATATTTTTGCCAGCTGTATCTTGGCAAATTAAAATATACATTAATGAAAAGCAACTCATCAATCAGTAGCTGGTCAATAAAGTTATACCCTGTTATAGATGAAATGTATAATAGTGATGTTGAGAAATGAGCCTAGATATAGCCTACATATTCATCTTGATTACTATAAGAATATTGTGGGTTTTCCGGGACTTATAGCAAGCTGCATGACAACAAAATGCTTTAGATTGAAAATTGTATGAAAGCACAAATAATCATCACCAAAGACATTATCAAGTTATTGGATGAAATTTTTCTGATATTTCCTTTTTAAATATGCCATATTTCAACACGTCATTCTAAACCTCTGATGTTTTTCCCTCAGATATGGAACATTGCCACTAACAAGCTGACATTCCTCAATTCATTCAAGATGAAGATGTCTGTCATCCTGGGTGTCATCCACATGTTATTTGGAGTCACACTCAGTCTCTTCAACCACCTGTGAGATTTTCATGCCTGTTTATTTACACTGGCTTTCCTGCATGCCTGCATCTTTGACTTTGTGTGTAATTGATGTAATCACAAATCGCTTGTGGCTCTGTGCAGGTATTTCAAGAAATCACTGGATATCTACTTGGGATTCATCCCAGAGATTATCTTCATGTCCAGTCTGTTTGGCTATCTAGTCCTTATAATCTTTTATAAGTGGCTAGCATATAATGCCCATATGTCCAGGGATGCTCCCAGTCTCCTCATCGCCTTTATCAACATGTTCCTCTTCAACTACAGCGATCCCACTAACAAACCTCTCTACAGAGGACAGGTCAGACATACTTGCTTGTTCCAAACTCTGTCACCTTACCCTGAAATGAGCACAGCCTAACTGTCCTTCCTGTGTGTTTGTCTGTTTTTGTGAATATGCAGATGGTCTTACAATCATTGCTGGTTGTAGTCGCCGTGGCGTGTGTTCCCTGTATGTTAGTAGTGAAAACGATGATTTTGCGGAGGCAGTACTTGTGGCGGAAACGGCTGGTAAGATGAATTGTCAGTCTAACATATACTATAAATGCAATGAATGAGTTTTTGTGCACACATTTCTTCACATTATTGCATCCCTAAACTAAACTAAACTGTGATGTACTGATCTGGCTGGCAGGGGACACAAAACTTTGGAGGGATCAGAGTGGGCAACGGCCCAACTGAGGATGAGGCTGGGATCATCCAGCATGATCAGCTCGCACAGCAGTCCGACGAGGAACCTGAGGTAAGAGAATGTGGTCAAGAACTTAAGACTTCCTCCTAGCAGGATTAGCTTACCTTATTGCTTATAAAGCTGTTAGATTTGGGGTGGAAAACCTTTGAATTATTCAGGATACTCAGTCGCAGTTGGAACCCGAAACCATTACCTTTTGCTACCTCTGTACTGAGCAACATCAATTATTCATCATGCAAACCTTTAGATCCAGAACAGTTTGATACAAAAGTTAACCAGCTGCAGCCTGTAACAAATTTAAATTATTGTTATTCCAATGAATGAATTTTGAGGTGAAATTGTCAGATGAAAATGTGATTTGCTTTCTTTTGTGCTAGGCTGTTGATTCATAAATCTCGTGAATTAGAAGTGATAAATCCTTAAGATAGAAAAGGGTTTAATATATTAAGATATGACCTTTAATTGTCTGCTGTATGGCGTTACACAGGGAAATTGTGTGGAACCACTTCTCTTTTTCAGTATTTGCCAATGATTTGCTGTGTGCCAAAGCTGTTAAAATTGTATTAAACAAGTGGAGAATCCAAAGCTACCATGCTCACTCCTGACTGTAAGGTTATGAGACTGAAACAGTGCTTCAAATAAGTGTTGGCAGAAAAGCTTTTTGAAAAACATTTTGAACTAGTATGACTTATAGGCCAGAGAGCTTCATTTTACTTCAGCAATGCATTTAGTCTGTTTCTGAGTTCTGTTGGTATTTCTTCATTGTGTACTCATGTGCAAGGTTGTTTGAGCAGACTAAAATGTTGTTTATTCTTAGTGTTTTATTTCCTTATGGATTGTGTGCGTGTATGCGTGTGTGTATGTGTGCTTGGTGTACTTGGTGTAGGCACTAAAGCAAATGAACTGCTTCTCTCATTCTGTTAAATACCTACAGGTATCTTTAAAGAAAAAGCCACTGGAAGCTTATATTTAGTTATGAATTTTATTGGAGAAGGAATTATAGTTAATTCGTTGTTTTCACAATGGTAAACAAACTTGGCGGCCAAAAATAAAGTTATAGTTTTGTTGTTATTGTGAAACCACCACATTATGTAGTACATTCTACTGATATTTGACAGGCATCATGCAGTTACTGGGACTGATTGGATCAGTCAGGGCATTTTAGAACTATTAGCGGTCGCCATCAGACGCCACACAAAAACAAACAGCAATAAGCTCAGGACCAGGATGTGAGAGTTGTCAACATCTGATTATTAGAATATCCTATAATGTTGAGTTTATTATCCATTCTATTGATTCTGCGACTGGTTTCTCTTTATTACTGTCCTGTTGTTGACATCTGTTTTTCCGTCTTTGTGAGTGTGTTGTCAGCAGCCACGCATTTGTTAGTAACTAGTAACTTTTGTTACTTGCTTTCAAGGCCTGTGAAGAGGAAGAGGTAGGACAGGCGCTCATGAATGCCCCAACACCCTTCGACCTGCAGGTTACCCTGCNCCCCCCCCCCCCCCCCCCCAATCCAAGTGCATGCCTTGCAATTCTGCCTTTTTCTGTCCTGTAGTCTGTGTCTTAGCTGTGTGTGTGTTAGTCTATGTGTGTGTCATTCTTGAGTCCTTTGGTGTAACTTGGTTTGAGGGGAGTCCTGAAGCAGCATCTACTAGGATAGTGCTTCCTTAGTCCTAATCATGTGTTGGGTTTTGGATGCATGAGATGCCATGCGGAGCAGCTGTTTGTTTGGTTCACATGATCATAAAAATGGTGGTGCCTCTGGTAATCTGGTGGGGTTTGCTGATCTTCGGGGAAAAACGGCTTTATTGTCAACCTACCATTATAACCTCTGTGAAGTTAATAAGCATGCAAATGGAACAGACTTGTTCTATGTGCACCTCAGGACCTGTTGTAGAGTTGTCATTACATGCAGCAGTTATGTATATACACCCTGTCTCTCTCCTCTGTAGTTTAACTTTGCGGACGTGGCAGTGCACCAGGCCATCCACACCATAGAATACTGTCTGGGCTGCATTTCCAACACAGCTTCCTATCTCAGGCTTTGGGCGCTCAGTCTGGCTCACGCACGTAAGTTACACTGCAGTCGTTCATTCACCTTCACCCTGAACATTTCAAACATTCATTTAGACAACTGCATACATCATCAACCTGCTTTCTTTCTCTTGTGCGCAGAATTGTCAGAGGTGCTGTGGTCCATGGTGATGCACATTGGCCTTTCCAGTCGCAGCCTCGGAGGCTTCATTCTTCTGTCCATTGTGTTTTTCTTCTTTGCTGTTCTCACAGTTGCCATTCTTCTTATCATGGAAGGCCTGTCAGCCTTCCTGCACGCGCTGCGACTGCACTGGTAAGTTAAGCGTTGTGTTTGATTCCCAGTATGAATGATAACAGACCTGAATTCTGCTGTAGGGCTCATTATATTCAGTTAGAATTTTGGGGGGGAAAATGATTTCTTTTCAATAAGTAAATCTGCTCCTTTTCCATTAGCGAAAGTCACTAAAAGCAAAAACAAGGAGTCTTATAAAAACAACATCCTGTTTTTATAAACTCCTGCTTTTAGAAACTTATGAAAAGTATTACAGTAATCCCAAACCAAGTTCTTGCATGTAGTATTTGCTATTAAGCAAATAAGAGATGATGAGCACTCTGGTTGTGTGACAAAGACCTACAGCTCCATCTGCAGGTGAGAGATTATATAGTTTCTGCTGGTTCTGAGCAGTCCAGGACGCACAGGTGATTTATTTTATCGTTTCCTACAAGATTTGTTTAATATAAACAAACACAATTGTTATAGGCTAATGGTTCAGTTTGAGTGTGATATAATACAAACTGGGACCAGGCTCTTTACATTAAAAAAACAATTATTATGAGTACAAATACCTATAGGTGTGTATTCTATGCAGACAACCAGCTATTTATGTGACTCGCTATATGTTAAATGGCTCAAGACAGAGATATAGCAGGACCTCCAGTCAAACATGGTCCAGTTAAACAGGTATTCTAATACAGGAGCATAAAACAAACCATTACCATAACGTTTACATGACTTCAGGTTATCAGCTCTCATGTTTACTGTAGAAACATAACAGCTGGTATTGTGAAAATATTGTAGCAGCTTATGCAAACACAGTTTTCAGCTGAGCATCACCAAACAAAACATCAGCACCAGAACAGGACACAACAGATTTTCCTATTCACAAGACAACAGAGGGTTTTGAATAAGATATTTAGCACAATTCTGAATGCGTACAGCCCTGCTGAAAATGTTTAAGACATTTTGATGTGTAAAATGTGTAGAATTGTGGAATTCAAATGTCAGTTTCCCTCAAATTTCACTTTCCTGCAAACCTGATAATTGTGTTTCCCAATTAAAAGTTAAAGGGGGATTGTGGTTTCCCAGCACCCACTCGCTTTCCTGGCCTGCAGCCTGGAACATGTTTTGGTCTTGCCAATAGTCTTTCCCATTTATACCTGTGTGATATGCTGACCAGCTTATGACTCCTCAGTACGGCACGGAGTTTGCTTTGTTGTCCCTTATTGTGAATGTCTGTGTGGCATTACTGAATGTCTTCCCCATTCGGTTTTATAAGCCGCTGGCACGTTCATAAAGCACAGCACAGGGACCTCTGCAGAAGAATAAAGGGGACTCATCTTTCTTTCATGGTATTTGGGACAGTAAGGTGCAGTTATTTTTGATCACGGGGCAGCCAAGAATAAAATGCAGGGTTTTTTTCCTTGAGTGACTTAAATCAGAAAATAAATGTTAACTCTTCTGATGTAACCTGTGATGTCTCAATACCAAAGAAGAGGCTGACAGAGTTATGACTGAAGTGCTGATCTCTGAGCTTTAAATGCTCATTGTAGAAAAATGGCAGTCATGTTAACTAAAACAGTAAGAAGGGAGTGTTTCCTGACTGTGTATGCAGCAAAAGTTGCCATGAGTTTGGGTATAAATTGTTTTTCTAAATGATTATCCGCTATCATCTATGTCCCACTCCAGACAGACTGTGGAATGGCAGGCATGGTTCTTCATTTAGAAGGTCATCCAGCTGTCAGTTAGCATTGGCCTTTTAAAAATAGAGCCTGATCATTTTCCAGAGGGGAAGAGGCTTAGGTGTCTGGCCTCTGGACCAGGACCAGTTTTCAGGAGCCTGGATGTAGCCTGGTGGCTGCAGGTGGACCCTGTTACAAGCTGATTTACAGAGACAGACTGGAATCCAGAGCAGGGATTGTCTGTCGCGAGTGATAGCACTACCAAAGCAGTCATTACAGACGTTGTGTCTGGGTTATCAGAGGCTTACTGGTCTATATTTTCTGATAAGAGCACGTTTTCTCTACAGGGTGGAGTTCCAGAACAAGTTTTACTCAGGCCAGGGTTTCAAGTTCCTCCCGTTCAACTTTGAAGGCATCTTGGATGGGAAATTTGAGGACTGAGCTTGACGCATTCTTCTTTTTCTCAGAAAAACCTGTTTGGTGTCAAATAGTGATTTTTGTGTGTGTATGTGTGTTGTAATAATTTCCTCCTTTATGGGTGTCACCACACTCACATAAGTGACTCCCCAAGCTGATCCATCAGATTTGTTTTAAACTGCTCATCATTTTTAGAATCAATTTAGATCTGGAACATTTACGCATCAACTCATTCATTCCTCAGAAAAAATACCATTTTCTGTAATCTGTTATAGGTCCTAATGCATTCATTTGTATTACATGTTTTATGTTGTTTAATATTATTTATGCAATCTTTTTCTCTATGAACCCTGCATTTTTCCTCACTGGGGGGTNGGGGGGGGGTCACCCTACTGATTATTTTTATGAGAAATGTATATGCGAATGTCTTGATCGTCCCCACGTCGTTGTCCCAGGTTGGCCCTTTTTTTCTTAATTCTTAACTATTAATCAGCGACTCATACACACAGAGCAGCTCATCTGTTTGATTTTAATACACACACACACACACTTTTCTATTATGCTGCATGTTGCCTGCACAGAGAGCTACAGTACTGTATAGGTCCAAAGGGAATACATTAGTTGTTTCTGTGAAAATGAAGGCCACATAAATAACCATTGTGTGGAGTGATCCAGTTCAGCAAACCCACACTGAGTTAATGAAGGGGAATCTGTCTCTCATATGAGCTCCAGATCGTCAGATACATGTGTAGACTATTTATGTAGGTGGATCTCCACCGATAATTCAGCTAAACACTAAAATGATTTAGCAGTGTCAGTCTCGCTGATTTGTGTTGTTCCATATGTTCATTGAATCTTCATATTATTGGTATTTAGAAAGGAGAGAGAAGACGTACATATGGAATTAGCCCGCTTTATTTGTGCATCTCTGTGTCAATAAAATGAAACGAGCTGGTTTAAATTCCCGTCTTGGTTGTATTTTTGTCCCATGTAGAATTTTTGTTAAAAATGATGAGGAAGAAATAATTGTGTGCAGGTTGTAGGCATCATTAAACACACATACAGTGGGGGTCAAACTTACTGATACAATAACACCACAGACTCAAACATTACTATAGAAATGAATAAACATCTTACTGCACAGTTACAGAATAGCTGGCTGGGTTCTCTGATGGTCTCAGTCTTGTTTCAGGAGTACATCAATATTCCTCTTGGTGGTGCTGTTGCACAAGTTGTGCAGTGTGGTCCAGTCGTGCACTCATAAATTAAAGCCAGGTTATAGATAAGAGATTATTTAAATTTATTTCTGGTACCAAAGGCTGGGGGAATGAAAGACTTTTTGTGTATATTACAGTCCCATTACTGATGTATAAAAACCTTTAACAGTTTTGGAAAACATCAATAAAGTGGAGTTGGTGGTTTTTACTGTATGTAATAAACACCTGATCCAGGCAATATTAATAGTGAATACACTTCTGCTTTTCCTGCAATGACAAGTCAAAATGTCTGCCATGAGACGGGTCTGTTGTGAGAAACTAATATATTTCAGCAATAATGCCAGATTATCAAAATCTCGCAACAAAACCCATTAAAGGACCATACCAACCATTTTGCATGTTTGAGCCTAATATATTCAATTTTCATAAATGTTACGTTACTGACAACCATTTCCCAAAGGATAAAACTGTATTTCAGCTTTCCTGATATTTTTCAAAATCTCTTTAATTTTTCAAAATCAAATTTTCAAGCAATACACCCACCTTAAAAATTGATGTTTTGCCTGCTAATAGTTATGCAGCCTTATGAAGTCACGGTTATTTAAATTTTTTGATAAACGCAGGTCTTCTTTTGGGACTATATTCTTGTCTGTGATGTTGGATTACCTATCCCAAGAACATTTCAAGTATCAATAAGTTGATTCTAATAGTATACCAGAATTACCTGAAACCAATGGTGGTCTGGAAGGTAGGAAAAATAAATTATTCACCATTCCAGTAGTATGCTTTGGGAAATGATTGTCAGTAATGTTACGTGAATGAAAATTGAATAAATTAGGCTCAAACATGCAAAATGGCCGGTATGGTCCTTTAAAGCAGCTGTTGGTTCACAGCATCAAACTTCACTGTACCATTGATGGCTATTTGTCTCCACCTAGTGGCTGCCTCAGATTTTGCAGACACATTGACATCTTTAGCTGACATATTGTGTTTTCTGTACAAGCATGATATGATATAAAACACAAAGTCAGTGCAAATAGTTTAATTTTAATTTTATTTTTTTAAAAGTAAAATCGTAATGTGAAGTTGTCTATACTTTGTTCGAATATGCAAAACCACCGGTATGGTTCTTTAAAAAGCCCTGCTCTTTGTCAGAGCTCATAATTAACTATAGGAACAAAGTTTGTGTACTGAGTATTTTTCCCTTTATGCTAAGTTAGAACGTGAAATAAAAGCATGTATAGTTTTCCATGACAGATTAATGTGCTTGGTGACCTGCTCCACCGGTGAACTTTGCTGCTGAAATGGGATCCTAGAAATTTATTGCCAAATAGAAGGAAATTACCACTGAACACACAGACTGTTTTGGAAATACATGTACCATTATGTATTTTCACACAATGGGCCTTTTCTTATGCATGTCACTTATCGTTGTGCAATCGACCCGTTTCACTCAGTCTAGCCGTCTACATGCAAGTATGTTATGAGTCCAAACAGAAGGATCCATATGTCTCTCCACCCTTTAAAAAAAAGGGCTTGTTTGACTTTCACAATTGTGTTAAAAGCAGCAGGAAACATCTAACTTTACAGTACATAATTTGGCACAATTAAATGTTTCATAATTTTTGCCCAGGGAAAAATATAAAATATAGTGTATAGATTTTCTCAGATGTCAAGTTCTAAACTAAGACTGGGTCTGATCCTCCTGACACCTTGGAATGCCTGACCCTAAAACCGACTCAAGCGAGGAACATGATGTCCTCCTGAGGAAGAATGTGTTTTTTTCTACTAACAGCCACATCAGCCCAAAGTAATTATAGAGCTCTTTATCTTACATTTTTTTTTTGACCTGGCTCATTTAATTTAATATTTTGCAGCGTGTCATGTATAACCAGTGTAGAGAGCAACTTGCATAAGAGCAAAAGAAATCCTGCTGTGCTTACCCTTTATTCTGTAGTGGTAATGAAGCAGAAAAGAGATTGATCTTATTATTTTGCTGCTTTATCTAAGGCAAGCATGCAGTGTGCTTTAGTTTGGCACAAAAGCTGCTGTAGGAATGTTGTGTTTCACGCCGGTTAAGAGTCGATTTTTCTTTCAGATAAATCAGATGCTATTGCAGCTGTTCCAGTACTACGGGCCTCAGGATTCTCAGTTTTCCTGTTCCAGGCACAGAAAACAGAAGTTTGAGGTTTGATCCGTACTCCACTGTAGCCAGAGTCTGCATGGCCTAATGAGTCTAAACGATGTTGCTTGAATGAGCATGAAATCTGGATTTGCTGTGTCCTGGCTTGGCTTCATGTATGACTCAAACTTACACATCCTTTTGGGATGACAGACTCAGGAGAAGGATTTTTTCCTTTCAAAGGTAATCGTGCATTCTGCAGCTGTGGAATAATATTGATGTTCTCTTTTTCCTTCAAGACTGTTGTTTTCCATCCACACATATTCAAGGCTCGTGTTATCCAGTCAGTCCACAAGCAGATAATTAGACTTGATAATGTAATTTTATTGAAGGAAATGATTAATTTGGTTGCTTTGACTAAAATCCTATTCATTAGACAATAGATGAGAAAAGACTATAGAAACACTCGCAAATGCTGAACTGATGCAGTTTAAAATGTCTTATTTTTTTCCTCACAAAAAACTGGTGATTTCCAAACCATTAATTTATTTGAGTTTCGGTGTAAAGTAAAAAGACTGAGACATTCTGTCCTGACACTTCCAGGTTTCATTCCCACTTGACATTCCCACTTGACAAGTGCTCATTCATTTTCTGCATGAATTGAATAGCTAAATCATCTACAACATTGCAGAAATAACAGCTTGTCTTATTGTCGAGGAAAAATGACAGAACCTGTCACGTCAGGGTCGTTTTGACAGACAGACTGAAGGTCAAACTCTTCACACAGACATGATTGACAAACAGACCAATCAGGCTAATGGAAAGCTCAGGTGAGTGTTTGACAGCGACAGCCTCTCTGCACCTTTTCACACTCCTGGAGTTTCATTACCACATCTCCAGATAACATTGTTCCTGAAACAGTTTTCCACGACCTGTCTGACCCCCCCCCNCCCCCCCGCTATTGTTTCCGGGCTTATTTCACACACCTGATTTGGGAGATTACACTACCACGCTTCAAACAATATGATAAGCTGACAGCAGTGACGGTGTTACACACACGCATGTGCAAACAGTCTCTCTATATGTCTGTGGGAGAGAGCTGCATGACGCAATGAAGCTGGAAGTAGAAAAAAGAGAAAACAAGTAACTGTCAAAGCTGTAAAAGATGTGATGGTTGACTTTCTCATTCATTAAGACTTCCAGGCTACTGGAAACACGGAAAATATTCCTGGAGGAAATCAATTTCCAGGAAAGGGCCAAGTTTGGTTCTTACCCATCCGAACCACCATTAACAAAATGAACCTTAAAGGACCATACCGTCCATTTTGCATGTTTGAGCCTAATGTATTCAATTTTCATACATGTTACTGACAATCATTTCCCAAAGGATAAAACTATTTCAGCTTTCCTGATATTTTGCAAAATCTCTTAATCTTTCTAAATCAAATATTCAAACGATGCACCCACCTAAAAAATCGATGTTTTGCCTGCTAATAGTTACGCTGCATTATGAAGTCACAGTCGTTTAAATTTTTTGATAAAAGCACTTCTTTTGGGACTATATTCACCAGTGGAGACATACATTCACTCCGTGCTTTTTATTGCATTTAAACGCTAAAATTACGCAACTTCGAAAAAAAACCTGAATACATGTCTTGTTCGTGATGATGGATTACCTATCCGAAGAATGTTTCAAGTATCAACAGGTAGTTTTTAATAGCGTACCAGAATGAACTGAAACCAATGGCGGTCTGGAAGGTAGGGGCAAAAATTAATTCACGTTCCAGTAGTATGCTTTGGGAGCTGGTTGTCAGTAACGTTACATGTATGAAAATTGAATATATTAGGCTCAAACATGCAAAATGATGGTATGGTCCTTTAAGTGGTCAAGCCATCTACCACCAAACAAAGCCCTCACTGCAATGAAGCACCTCTGCAATGTGAGAAACCAGTACATACAAGAAGCAATTTCAGCAAGAAGAAGCCCAAAACCAGCTCTTATACCACACAGTCCTATTAGGCAGAGTAATGTTACACATTAAAGAGACATGTTAATTACTAATCTGACAAATAGTGAGCTAATTTTACGCCCCAACCAGCATGATTTTAATGTTATGCAGGTGGAAACTCATGTAATCGTCTTGGGTCAAATTCAACTTTCCACTAGTAAATCCCTAAAATTATGCTTTCCAAAATGGGGTTGATGACGTGTACCAAAAATAATTGTCAAGCTGATATCTTGAAATAAGCAGATACCATCAATATAATGTCACTTCAAACAAGCTGAAACTCTAAATATTAAATACAACTTGTTGTCTGGAAGTAGAAAGTACTAAGAGAGGTAATGAGTGAGTAAAAAACAGGAAGCAGTTCTGCCATCCTAACACATGCTGAGAGCACACGTGTGTATGACAGTATATCCATCTGGGTACTTGTGTGTTTGTGTGTGTGTGTTCTGTACTGTTTGTGACTGATTCCCTAATCCAGTGCAGTAGTAAACAGGTTATGAAATAAATAAATTAATTAATTAATTAATACCTCGAAAAGATCCAGACCACCAGAATCTGTTCCCTGTCAGTCAGAAAACCTGGACTCCCTCCTAAGCTTGTCAAGAGAGTCAACCCACAGAGTTCACCGTGGGTACACTGTGTATGTGTGTGTGTGTGTGTGTGTTTGTGTGTAGCTGCACACAAGTACATGTGAGTGTACATTTGTGCGCATGGTGTCCTGCAATCCAAACAACAGAGCTGGCCGTGTTTTTGTTACTTTCCATGAGCTTACCCACACTGAAGCTTGTGTGGAATGACTTCGCCATGCCCCGTGTTTTGCTTGGGTTCCTCACACAGCTTTTGAGTTGAAAAGTTCTTCCCTCTGCTTTGAGAATGACTATTGTGCGACTTTGACTACGATCTGTGCCAGCAGTGCCCCCATGTTAGGCAGGATATAGACACCGCAGACAGAGAAAAACAGGCAGCAGCATCAGGCCATGCTACTCTTTGTTGAGAATGCTTTTGTTGTTTCTTCGGCTGTTTCCAGGGACAGAATAAATAGCTCTGCTTAACCAAAGGCATTCGCCTCCCTCGCTGCTATGAATGCACCAGCATGAGAAACATATTACCAGCGGTTACAAGTCTTTTACCCCTTCTGGAAATTCTCTCTGTGCTTTTCTTTTAAAAGCATTGCTGTGACACGTGAAAGAAATGTTCCTGATGAAGGTGGAGAGGGAGAACGTGGAGGATTTCAGCCATGCTCAAATTAACTGCGGAGGTTATAGGACTAAGAGACAAAATCCCAGGTCAAGTGTGATGATTTTCTTCAGTTTTAAGTCCACTTCTGCCAGCTGCTGATATCCACCACTTTAAACAGGCCCCAAATATAGAACATATGCTGGGTTGATGTGGGTCTTGTAGGTTCTATATGGAGATCTGCACCGACCTTTATGTTTCATGACTCTGCTTTAGTATAACATGTCTGAAGTCATTTGGAGGGAGAGAGATGGTGAGGCTCCAAATTAGAAGGTCAGAGTTTTAAAAGTCTATTTATTCTGTCAACAGGATGTCAATTAAGCACATTCCAAATGGGATGAAGTGATAATTTCAGAGATGGAAGGTTATTATAGTATATTTATTAAAGTACTGTCCTTCACTACAATTTTAGGGTACGGGTGCTTTTCTTGAACATTTCCATTTTGTGCAACTTTTGGCTTTTACGCAACTAAATTTCAATAGGATAACATTGTATTTTTTTTTATTACATTTATCAGACTAAAATGCACTTAAAATTCAAAATTGTAAACTCATAAAATATTGCTCTTGTCAGGTAAAATCCTTGTATCTCCACTTTGCCTTAACTCAGTAGAATAGAATGATGCATTTTAGATGGTATCTCAAGAGTTTTATGAATGAAGAGATTGGATCAATAGACCTGAAAGCATGAAAACCTCACAGTGGAGACAATGTTTTCAATTTCTCATTTGTGGGTATTTTATTCTAGAATTTGGAAAGAATTACTTCCTTCCAAAGTCCCAAACTGGAGATACGAGTTCACACTGTCAAGTGAACAATCTCGTATCTCCAATTTTCAAGAGTGTCATTATTGACTGTGACTGATTTCAGACACATGAAGTGTGTGTTCATCATGCTTTTGCTCATTAAAGTTCAGCACAGAGGCTCATTTACTTTTACTGAAGTAAAATTTTGAATGCAGGACTTTTAAACTTAAGTCAGTGGTTCTCAAACTGTGGCACTAGAACTTTCTGTAGAGAATCAAAACAGTTGAAATTGAGACAATCACTTATCTAAGTAAAGGTTTTAGTGCATCTTCCTCCACTGAGGAGCTCTTTTTCTATATTCAGTCATCAACAAGATCAATAAGATTACATGCTGACATTGGTGATCAATGAATGAAGCTACCGCTGTGATTTAAAGTTGAACTGAGACTGAAGTTTTAACAGAGAGGAGCTGAAAATTAAACATGAGGTTTTGAGAATGTAGATTTTCCAAATGCTGGGGGACAGATTCTTTTTTTTTTTTTTTTTTTTGTGATCCCCTGCTTTCTTGAGTGCTCTGACATCCGTGCGCTTCCTCCATAACTGCAGGATAATCAGGAACATAAGCGTAAAGGAATTTTCCCATTATGTAAGGTGTGAGGGAACGGCTTCTGAGCAAACTGGTGCAACGAAAGAGATGTTAGCGAGACTGACAGAAGGCGGAATGAAATCAGACAAACAGAATAATAAAAGTGACAGAAACAACAGTAAGCCCTCCACATTCTAAAATTCAGCCTCTTTTTTTCTTCATTTTTTTCTTGCACTAAATAATGCATACACCTTCTCTGAATGGCAGGCATCCATACTGGCACAATCACAGTGACTTCTTGCAGGTTTTCACTTCTCACGTGAGATTTCGTGAAGACCACTTTCAAGTGTCAGTCACCTCAGGTCAAGATCTTGTAGTTTGTGCACCTTCTCTGTGCTTAGATGTGAAGACAAGATTACTGGAAAGNCAGGTCAAGATCTTGTAGTTTGTGCACCTTCTCTGTGCTTAGATGTGAAGACAAGATTACTGGAAAGATTGTTTTGTAGTTTTCCCAGTTCAGCAGTTTTGGGATTTCTGAAGTTGTGTTGTCTGAACCCACTCTAAGAAATCTCAAGGCAGGAGTAGATAAAATACTTTGTTTCTGGGTAGTTTTTGGTGCTATAAATAAATAGGTCTCCTTTAAAGTTGAAGTCATGATTCCATTAGTGTAGCACGCTTCCAAGTTTTCAGTTGCACATACATGAGAAATTTCACGGTATTGTCAAACACATTTGATTTTTTGATTATATACTCATTTTTAACCTTCATGGTGTGGTTGATGAGGACCAGAAGGTTACTTCTTTTACTTCCTAAGTGGTTTAGATTTCAAATTCCCAGTTGTGGATTTTTGCAGACCTCAAGGGATCAAAGTGGGATGGCTGGAGGCGCTGACAGCCTCTTCTTTGTTCCCCTCAAAGTCCACACAGCAAGAACATCTCACAGCCCATCAGACATTGTGGAAACATGAGGTTTTGGAGTGTTCATCTTTTTTTTTTTTTTTTTTTTGACTCAGACTCAAGTGAGACAAATAGTTTTTGCAGAGGAGTTTGGCTCATTGCTGTGTTTTCTAAGCAATATCTGCTATTAAACAGGACTTTTGTTTCTGTCAGCAGATTGTTGAGAGCAGGTTATCAGGATGTCAGGCCAAGCTTTGATCTGCTCTTTGCATTTGTTTGGATCTGTGGGAGACCACTTTTACTACAAAATCCACATGATGCTGCAAAGAGCTTCAGCAGGAGACAAATCGCACTTTCTCCACATCTGTCTCAAATCCTCTCCTAATGGCCACCTTGGCTATCAAAGTCACAAAAACTGATCCGAGAATCTTTCTCAGAAACAGCCACTTAATCAACCACTTCAGTCCCTCTTGTGTGTGTGTGTGTGTGTGTGGTGGTGGTGGTGGTGGTGGTGGTGGGGGGG
>VXCM01004972.1:24819-62666 GCA_014773175.1 Lucifuga dentata
AAAAAAAAAAAAAGGAAAGGCCAGTTCTGAACATTTCTGGGATTCCATGGCTCCGTGCAGCAGCAGCAGCAGCAGCAGGGTTTTCTTTAGGGAAAATTGTCAGTGTATGACCCTGCAGGGAGCTCCACTTTCTCATTGGAGCTGAACTGGCTCAGTGCCAAACCAGAGGGGAAGTGAACATTAAAGCAAGAATTCAGAATATTAGCAGAGAGGGACATTGTTCAATTTGACATGAGTAAACATGCATGTGTGTGTGTGTGTGTGTGTGTGTATGAAGGAGAGAAGTTGGGAGATTTTGTGGAAAGCATGACTGTGTGTTCCTCTTCGCAGCATACTGGTATTTCCTGTAAAGAAAAGAAGCTTCTGGATGTTTCTGGCGAGATAATTCTATTTGATTTACAATACTGTTTCTTTAAATAGAGCACATGTTGGGAGAAAAAGCAGATGCTTCACAAGCGATCTGGTCCAAGCATCTGTGATCTATTTTGATATCTGCTTTTATCCTTATCAGAGATGATTTATAAATATTACTCAAGCAGAAAAACAAATAAGTATGAGTCATCATTGCAAGAAATGGAAAATGGCGAATGTGGATAACAAACATACCATGGCATGATATTTAAATTGAATGCAAGTCTTATCACATGCCTTCCAAACTGTACTCATTTTGATGTGAATAAAATGCCAGCTGGCCCAATTAAACTAAACTAAACTAATAACTACTATTGATCTCTTAAAAAAAGAGAAAATCTGTTTCTGTGAAGATTTTTATATTTGCTTTTGTGCCCAAATCAGACATTTGCTGTTTATCCCAAAGGAAATATTCTCATCTTGACATGAGACACTTTAAAGTAATTAAAATTATTTTTCAGTTTATTTTGAGTTAGATATAGATTTAAAAGTCATTTATGATTGTATTCTATTAAGAGTTTCTATTATTTATTTGCATTTTGTTCAATAATATTGTAATTATATCAAACCACAAGCCTTATATCATGTTATTACACAAAAGTTAGTTGACTTCTTACACACCTCAGGGTCTATAATTTTTTTTTTTTGAAAAACAATTTCAAAATGTACAGCTCCCGCAATATGTTTTAGAAAATGGTAGGCAGTAATGTAACATGTATGTATATGTAATATTTAATGGGCTCAAAAATGCAAAACCACTAATATGGTCCTTGAATACAAGCCTGGGTATAGGTACGTTAAGCTGTACAGGCTTTATAGCGCTCTCTCCTCTCCATTTTATATCCACCAGATCCTGGTGTAAGTTTGGATATAACTGGATCCTTTCATTTAATTAGAGTGATAAGGGAAGTTAAATGCTCTGAAGCAACCAAAAGTCGATTTGTCTGCATATAAAGAATCACACAAGCAGAAGAGTTTGACACAAAATATTCATGTATTTTTCTTAGTTACATTTTTTAAAAACATGCCATCAACATTTATTCATTTTAATGTAACATCCACAAGAACAAGTGCAAACCTGCCTGAAATTCACGAGCAGAAAAAGAGGAAAGGGATTCAGGGGTAAAAGTTAACAAACAAACAACAACAACAAAAAAAAGATACAATTATGTTTTAACATTCATAGACTGATAAAAAAAAAAAAAAAAAAAAAACAATAATCATTTTTACAGATTAATCTTAATACTAACACAATATACATTTCAGTACTCATCCTCAGATTAATTTCTCAACTTCCAAGCATCTGAAGGCAAATATCGCATAAGTATTCCACTCTGACTGTTAATATTACAAATAATACAAAATCATGCTGATGTTTTTCAATGTAATTCCCTCTTTCTGACATTTGACGAGCATGAAATCTAGTGGTGTGTTCAAAATGGCAACTTTGCAAACAAAAGACAAAAGAAGTTGTGCAACTTGTGCAAAACAATGTACAGAATTAAAATTTTAACGTAAATATCAACACAGAAGTGAGTTTGGAAGAGTGGCACTGCGTGGAGTTTTGTGCATGTGAGAAGAATGGGTGCATGTGCACTGTGGAGTTTTGTGCACGTGAGAAGAGCGGGTGTTGGAAGGTGGTTAATATGTACAGTACTTTGTGCTTGATGAGCCTTTGGTTTTTCTCTTTGCAACAAAACAAAAAGTGCTCAAGATTGTCCTCAAAAGTAATAATGCTACTATTTTCATCTTAAATTTGGGCATTGATGTGGCTTCGTATATTTTAGGGGTTGAAGTTGAACACACACACGATAAATAAACACATTAAACAGTGAAATGGATACATCAGGCTCCAGCAAACGAGGTCTCTTCTGCTTTAATTCTACCAGTGAGCAGGATCGTCAGGCAAAGCCCTTTCCATCCTTCAAAAAGAGGCATCATCGAAGCCTGCAGCTGAAGCATAACTTGCATAATTGTCTATCCTCTTAACCTCAGTTCAACAGGCTGAGTGGGTAAAGAGGAACCAGTGCGCATGCAGGTTGGGTTGCGACCCAAACCGAGTTCAGATCTGTCATTGGGTGTGAAGAAGTCCAGCAGCAAAAGCTGTCTCTGTCCCCTCATTCCCTCTTTGTCTTCATTTTCCTTGCGTGTAATCACATCCATCAGCGTGGAGGATGCATGTTTCACTCACACACATAGAGGAATCAAACTGCACACGGTAATAGCAGCAGCTAATAGCACGCACACATCATTCATACACACCATTCAGCACGGTCCTGAGTCAGATCAGGAATGAGCTGGTTTTCACCCTCCACTCTGTGGGTTCATGTTTGCTCAGTTTCTTCCCACTCCTGACTCATCCCTCAGCAGATGACCTCCTGCTGGATCTCAGGTCGCGTAGGATAGGGGGGCTCACTGAAGGAGAAAGCGTCTCGGCCCGTCTTCAGCCCACCTTGGCCCGGGCAGGTGAGGTATGAGCCGATCAAATCCAGCTCAAGGGAAGGAGCCGGGCTCTCCGGCTCCGACTGACTCATCTCTGGCTCATCCAAAGAGGAGGCAGATCTGGCATGGAGATGTGGGTGGGAGTGGGGATGGGGGTTTGAGTTCAGCCAGGGGTGGTTGAGGCATTCTTCTGCTGTGGCTCGCTTCCTGTACACACAAACACAATAACACCAAGGATGAGTGGAAATTCCAAAACAATTTACATAACCAGTGGATCGCCTGTATCTTCCGATTCACCCGATCCCTTCTCTTGCAGACACCGGCCATAATTCTTTTCAACATTTGATGTGGAAAACCACAACAGAGATTCTTTCCTCCATCTCTGACAGGGTTACTCAAACACTTAAGAATCTTCCACTTTTCCAAACTCCACCACAAATTCAGTGCAATTTAACTACACTGAGTGGAGATTTTGGCTCGGACAGAGACTAATGCTATTTTTCCATCAGAAACAATTAAAAGCTCTGTGCTGGAACTCATTTAGATCATGGGAGGGGTAATATTAAAATGGCTTCCAAGTATTATTATTCCTCCTTGTCTCAAGAAAGTGAGAAAAATAAGAATTTTAGACCCAAATGTGAACTTATTAAAGCTGATGTGCTGAAACAACAAAGACAGGCCTTCAAATATCTTCTTTTATTGATATTACAAGCTTACAGAATCATTGGCTAAAAGCAATGCTTCTCACCTAAGTGACGCAAATCTCATTACCACAAACTCATTTTGACATGAGGACATACGTCCGTGTCGATGCAAATCTGACTCACATCCTTTAGTGTGAATCATACTGTTGGAAAATCTACAATGAGGCTGAGTTATCTTTACCTGGGGTTTTTAACGAGTAAAGACTTGATGAAGTCGACAGCCAGGGGGGAGATCCCCTCAAACGTGTCCTCCGGGTATTCTACATTGACCTGAGAGATGTTGAGGAACGTCTCCTGCTTGTCATCGCCCAGGAAGGGAGACTCACCAGTCAGCATGACGTAGGTCAGGACCCCAATACTCCTGCAAAGAGAGAGGAAGGGGAAGGAGAGTTTGAGTCATTTGTCATCTTTGAGTATTGCAGAATCTGTTCTGCAACACACAATTCTTTTGTAAATCATTTAACCATGCGAAAAGTAGGACACTGATGAATCTGTGGACAAAGGTCTAGACATAAAGCTCTCCTTTGCGCGTTAGGAGGGTGATGTCACTGTCCTGGATATGTCTTGATTCCCAGAAGTTATACACAGACCAAATGAGTTTTGCATGGCATCTGCTAAAACAAGTGGAAATAGTCTTATTAACTTGCACACTCACCACATGTCTGTTGCAGTGCTGATGGGTTCGTAGTTCAGGATCTCTGGAGCTGCAGCAGAAACACATGTACCCAGTTAATCATGATCCTGGAACTCAAGTTGAAAAGAAGCAGGTGATTCTGTGTATTTTCGGGTTAAATGCACTCACCCACATACTCCGGGGTACCCAGGATCTCCCTGACTTCTGTGATGTTGTCCATGCGTCTGGACAAGCCGAAGTCCACAATGCGAATATCCCCCAGAGGTCTGGCACTGGTCAGCAAAATGTTCTGGGGCTGGAGAGAATATATATCCACAGATTAGACAGCAAGCAAAACAGCTTCCACTGAGGTCATATTAGACGTCAAAGTGAGCTAAATGAGTCAAAGTAAATTGTCCCAGCAGGATTTGTTGTCTGGTTTCATCAGTCTGCATATTAGCTGCTCCTCTGAGTCCAGATCATCCCAGTAAGCCAATCAGATGAGACTGAAAACAGGTACGCTATCCCTTCCAAACACTTAGATGGCTCCCCATTCAGGAGGATATGCAAAATATTGTATAATGAGTTCTGTTCAGCTTAAGGCTGGGTTGCATTTGCTGGAATGCCTGACATAAATGCAAGAGGACGAGACAAGCCGACCATCAGATCTGAGTCATGACAACCTATCAAATCACAGAGAGCAGCAGCTGTAGTGTGCATGTGATTCCGTGTAAAAGCCAGGCAGCTTCATAATGTGCAAACACTCAAAGTTACAATTACTTCATTACAACTGCTATAATGAGAACTTGGATACGAGTTCATTTAGAAAAGTGATACTCCACCCCAAATCTAGATTTTGAATCATAACCAGTGTTGTTGGTATTTAAAAACTATTAAAATGTCCGTTAAAAACTTCTCAAACCACTCCTGAAGTATAATCCATTTCTGCACAGTCCATCTGTTTGCTCAGAAATACGCCGGATATGAATGTTTGTGAAAACTAGACTGAATTGAAATCCATTGGAACAACATGAGTTCAAGCTGACCAAAGCTGCTGATCTCCAGCAATGGGAAACTACGAGTGTTTTTAGGCCTTCCAAGCCTACAGGGTGGTGGCGTGACTCCTTAATACTCTAAAGGTTTCTTAATGGAATCCTATAACATGTGTGCAAAGAGAAACCAGATATTTGGTAAATTTTTAAGAGCTTTAAGAGAAAACCACAAAGAAAGCTGTTACCTCAGAATCTATTAATGTAAACATGATGGTTCAGTCGGTTCAGCTCCTTGACTGAATTATTCCATGCTCAGGGGAACGAGGTTGGGACATATGAGCTTTGGTTGCATAACGTGTGTAAAATTCCCTCATTCTGCAACAATGGGAAACGTACTGCCCTATATTGTCATATACTCGCCCCCAGTACTTACTTTTAGATCCAGATGCACCATATTGCTTCGGTGCAGACAGGCCACTCCAGTTAGGATCTGCTTGGCCAGCCTGATCACATCTTTCTCCGTGAAGGCCTCGTCGTTATCGGCAACACACTGGTTGAAGATTTCACCACCGGCGGCACTGGAGGGAAAGCACAGGAAGGAAGTTTAGAAAACAAAAACAGGGATAAGATGACCCAGCGGAGTTTAGTTTGACTAACTTTCGTTTGTGATCGCTCGTTTTAACTTGTTGTAATAAATTGGGCCATATACTGCACAAATACGCCCTTCCTCTCAATTTGAAGTCTACCTTACAACAATGGCAAATTCCCACCCAACCTGTTAGCACAATTTTAGTAAATAAACTCAGTCATATTCATTTTCCTTAAAATTACATAACCTTCCTTATCATTAGGTTTGAAGAAACAAAGTCCGTCCATGTACAGACTCAGCATGTAACACATATAGAGTCGTTGCATAAATCAATATTATCATAACCCAACCCGCTTTCCTGGTCCTAGGAATATTACAGGAGATAAGAATGAACATATCAGCTTACAGTAAGTCCAGATAAGGACTTCTACAACCTGATATATTGCAGATCTGCTTACAAAAGCCAAACAGTAACACACACTAACTAACTTAACAATGCCAAAGCACTTTCTGAGAGTACAGAGAAACTGAAGCTAAGCTATCAGATGGCCAGAAAAGGAGAAATGTAGAGGACGTGGTGGGATGAATTGTCTGTTTGAACTGCCCAAGCCTCAGGCAACATTTCAGGCCAGTTGTACGATTTATATTTCAGGTGAGAAGCTGTAAATTGCAACCAATTCAGAGATTCCCAATGAAGAGGCATAGACGGGGCTTTGACACCAGTGGCACGGCGAGATGGACAACATGTAATAAGTTTCAATATCCTTTAGCTCTATGTTTAGGTGCACATTAAAACTTCAATGCTACTCCGATTAAGAAAATTCATGAATATTTTCTGAACGTCAGTGAAACAATCTGATTGAAATTGGCATAAATGGATACTGGCGCACTTCAAGTCAGACCTAGACAACATGATTTTTAATCAAGCATGTAAACCCATTATTGGCTTACAACTGGCGTAAGCATCCTGCATGTGCATTTCCTCATCTGGTGTACTTCCTGTCTTAAGCCCAATTAAGTAACGATTCATGTTTTTTCAGCAATAAACAGAATCCTATTAATTCCATCCGTGTTTACAGCTAACTCTGCATTTTGTCTTAATCACAGTACCAACAAAAATCTGAGCATAAGCTTGCATGTAAACATATGAAAGTTTCCATTGGTTCATTGCTTAAACACAGATTTATACCCATTTCCTGAAGGATTACGGATGTTTATATGTTTTTTGGCAACTTTGAATTTAGTAAAAAAAAAAGTATACAAATCAGCAGCAATTTCTCATTTTTGTGGCAAGAAAAGCTTCAAGATTCAAGCCCGGTCTTGCTGTGCTTGTACAACAACTTTAAATGAAATGGAGTCAGGGTGGATTTATGTTGGATGCTCCATCAGTCAGATCAATGCCTGAAGCTGATAGTTCACCCAAAAAACTACAATCATGTGTAGGGATTTTAGATGATACACATGCTTTTTATCATCAGAGAAAACTATATGACCCGGCCCTGGGCACATTTGTTGCATAACCAGTATTATCCAATCTCCCGTTAGCTCACAACCTTGTCCTCAGCTGTGACAATAGCGGCGTGTTTTTTTGGATTTCGAGACCATCCTTCCTTGGTCTGTATAATCTTTTTTTTTTTGCTCCCAGCACCCAATACTTCTTGTTGACCTGCCACCTACCCTGCTTGTTGCAAACATGCTCAATCCCACCTAACAAGCCCAAAGACTTTAAGAACATTGGATAAGTACAACTAATACCCATATGCAACCTCTATTGCACTGATTTGCACATGCACATATACAAGCAAGTCTGGTGTTAGTGTTGGAGAGAGAAAATGAGAGAAAAGTTTGAAGGATGTTTTTGAAATTAATGTTGAAAACTGTGAGGAAAGAAAACTGTGTGATCGTGACCCAAAAGTAGGGGCTGAGAATGTATTTTAATAGGTTTATTAAACTGTCATCAGGAAGCTTGAAAGGATTTAAAATCTTGATAATGATTATTTTGGAGACACTTTGGTTGAGCACATAAAAATGATCTGATACTTCCTCAAAGTCTAAATATTGTCTCTGGTCTCTCCCTCATTCTAAGAAACCTGACGTACTCATTACTTCAGCGTATAGGCAGAAACCCTCTCCTGCATAGACTCACATAAAAAATTAACTGCAGCCAAAGTAAGCCAACAGAACGGCCAAACAACCATTTCAAGACAAGACCTGAAAACAGCTGAACCTCAAAGTCTAAACTGTAGACATTAACGGGCAAGACAGAAAAGTATTTCTCTGTCTTTAAGTATTAAACCAAGCCACCTCCTTCACTTCTACAGTAAAGTCATTATGTCAGGCTTTTGGCTGAACACCAAGCTGCGTGCTCACCGACGACACCTGAAAGCACCGTTGTCAGCCACTTTACACAGGCTTAGTGTGTCTGATGGTAGACTTTGGACTTTGGGTGGATTCTAGTGTGCTCTACTGAAACTCCAATGAGGTCATACATTGAAAGTCTGTTAGTGCAAATCGCTTGTTTGGTCAGATGATCAGAAGTTTGCAAACTAAATGACTCTTATGACGTTGGACTTGTTGGCTCTACAGAACATCGGACAAGTTAAAAGGGCTAAATAATCTTTGTTTGGCTGCAGTTCCTGATCTTAGTGGAACTAAGCTCATGAGGTGCTCAACCCTTACCATATGTCCAGCTAAATGGGATTATCATTTCATATTTAGAAAGACAGGAAATTAAAGACTATGCTTCATGGAGAATTTATCACCATGGTCAGTTTTTTGTGTGTCTAGGATCAGAAAAAAGGGAGTCATATTATCAGATGGGCAGAAAGTAGAGTGTTTTAGAGGTGATGCTCGTTCATTTCTCATCAAAGTGACCTTCTCTCAAACTAGTCATTATGTTTGGGGTTTCTGTGGTTCTGATGCACACTGGAGCTACACTTTTAAAGATGATGAGAATTCAACTTCTTGCTTCAATTTCTCTGACATTACTAAGGATGTGGTTGTGGCTACAAGAAGTGTGCATCTATATGTGCGGGTATGCGTGTATGTGCACGTGCAATACGCAGCGTGGTGGTGTGCTACTTTCAGGAGCATTGCTTAGTGCTTACATTTAAATCCACAGGAAATGGAAAATGGTTCTCTCTGGTTTGTGATTCTTGAAGTCCCTGCTGAGGTCAGACAGTTTGGAGATGCAGCTCTTCCCCAGCCAAAGGTTTCATAGTGCGACTGCAGATTTTTAAGACACATACAGTGAAAGAGCTGGCAAAAGCGTGGACTGAAATTTAATAATAGGGCTCTTCTAGTGCTAAATAATGAGTATATGTGTGCTGCAGCTTGATTATATGCTAAAAGTCTCCCGGTGAAACTCCAATTGGCAGCTGGCGGGGAACCATGGACTGTCTGACCTCCTGCTATGTTTTCTCTGCAGGCATGCAGGGGTGAACTGTGGGGCTGCTTCCCCTTTCACACTTTAGTCAGAGGTCAAACAGCCCCCCCCCCCCCCCCCNCCCCCCCCCCCAAGAGACACTTTTGTTCTGCAGTACCATTTCAAGTCAGGATTGAGGAGGGGGCTTCCTGCATGTGTAGCCAACAGTTCAGGACCAGGGTCAAAGGAAGACATGGTCCAGGAGTAATTGCCAAGTGTTATCTTTCTGTAATGAGGCAAGCAAGGCAATTAAGATGCAAACTGCCCTTTCCAAATCCAATTAAGGGCCTTCATTAGGGCAGTAAGACACGTTCTGGATATGCATCGTGTCATTTGACACTAAGCGAAAACAGACCAAAGCCAGACAGCCAGGCTGATCTTTACTGGTCACTGAGCTGGCAGCTGGTTCACCTGTGTTGGAACATAACACCACCTGGAGTCCTGAGCAAAATGTAAACCAACTAGGGTCCAACTGAGTCATGAGTGGCTCATAATTGCTGTTTTCACATAGTGAGCATAATGTGGTTCTGGTGCGTCAGTGTTTAAATGACTGCTCAGAGTAACAAGAAATAGAGATGTTGTGGCGAAGATGAGAAACTAACCACGAGAGAGAGAGAGAGAGAGAGAATTTCCTTATAAGGCAACAGAGTTCATGTAACCAAGTGCAAGGCAGTATATTTCACACGTGTGTGTTGACATTTTTTTTTTAAATGAGAACTCTTGAGTGACGTGCAGCTGCATTTTCAGCAACTAGCACATAACTCATCGCCAGGAAGTGAAGGTGTTTAATCTTCTTAGATCAGACAGATGTATGCGAAAGTTGACAATTCTTGTGAAACCAAAGCGCTGACATTCCCATTGTGCAAACAACAGGGTGTTGCACAGCCTGCACGTAAAATATGATATGTGGGTTTTCCCAATCAAAGTAATTTCTCAAAAATCAGTTTGCATATTAGGCAGAAACTAAATTGTATGAGTTCTGTGGAAGCCAGTTTGGTGCTCTGAAATTTCTTGAAAGCTTCTGCATGACTAAAACTACAGCTGATGGAAAGTTTTGAGCGAGTGATAATTAATGGATTTTCATTTCTCCAGAGAACAAGAATCTAATTATTTTTAAACATCAATGTTTAAAGGGCCATTTAGACTATTACCAATATTGCCTCCTGTCAGCGGATGTGTAAGCTGAGACCAGGTGTGTGCATGAAAGATCGAACACAAGCAAACTTGGGAGACACAGACACACATGGCTGTGTTTTTCAGTGAACTTTCTAAGACCTTAGTGTTATTTCTGTAATGTTTACTCTCTTACCATTCCAGAACAAGGATGATTTCAGTTTTGGTTTCATAGACCTCATGCAGCGCCACCACATACGGGTTAGCCTTGGCCGACTCTAGCACAGCAATCTCGTTAAAGATGTCCATGCAACACTCCTCGCCCTTCCGACGCTTTCGCAGGAACTTGGCAGCGTACTGCTTCCCTGTTGCCTTCTCAATGCACTTCTTCACCACCGCAAACTTTCCCCTGGGAAACAAAGAGGGAAGAGAGGGACAGAGTGATTAAATAATCATAACCACATTACATTACATTCAAATATGTTTGGTCAGGGATGGTTCTCTTATATAGCCCAGCAGCCAATGGTATGCTGCAATAAATCAAATTTAGGTCATTTCACTTGTAGCAAAAAAGGCTAAAATTACTTGATATAACCATGACAGCTATACTGCATTCAAGACATTTGAGGGGGAGAAAAAGCCAAATGATGGCAACATACGAGGTGAGGTTATAGAACATAAGGAGGCTAAGTGGCATCATTTGAATACACACAGTTACTGAACACTGATCTGCCGTTAAACATTGAGTAGAGATTTGTCCAAATCCCCCTTTCTTCTCCTCTCCCCCCATCTTTCAGGGGGGGCCTGACGGGCTGCAGATAAGGCTGACATTTTGGCAAGAGCTACTGAATCGTAGGCAGGAACCTGATAAGGCCGATGCTACTTTCAGGTCAAGTAAAGACAAAGACACAACATGCAACAGCTTGGTTGTGGGATGTCACTGGTGTCCCTCCTTAGGAAAACAAGACTTAAAAAAAAGGGATATCCTTTTACAACCTCATCAGTACCATTCATTCTAATGTATGGATTCATGGGAGATGTTAAGGGTCAGCTGTGGGTGCGGGCAGGATGTCTGATGTGCACAGAATGTCTTTCTGTGTCAGGCTGTCATCCCTGCCATGCCGATAATGAGGCCTTGTCTACTTTCCTTTCTTCACAGCTGACAACAGCAGGGACAAATGGGATTCTCCGTTCAGACCCTTGGCCACAGCTTGCTTCTCCTTTGACATCATACAAAAGCTCGTGCAGGCTGACCAGCCAGCTAAACAGCCCCTATACCAGACCACCCACCTGACCTGAGCTGGATAGGCCAAGCAGGGGGTCACTGCTGCTGCAGTCAGGTTGGAGCCTGAGCAGCATGTAGAATGAATACTGTAACCTCATATCTAATTGGTATCTCAAGTTTCTAGACATCCCGATATTTTATGACCTGCACAATATATATACACTGCAGAAGCATTGTAGAAAGTTTTTTTTGTTTTGTTTTTTTAAAAGGGAGTGAAAAGTCACTGTCCCATTCAAGCTATTGCGAACTGGACGGAATGTAAATGAAGTGACTAAGTCAGAAAGGTCCGGACAGTCAGCGTGGTGCCAGACATTTTCCCACACAAGCCCACTGTGCTGTGGACCAAAAACAGCAACTGTTCTGGCCAGAGCCTGGTTCTGCTGGCTACTGCCCCATTTCTGTGAGGCCTTTCCTCCTCTCATCGCTCCCATTCTCACAGAATGGTGCCGACTCATTGTTCACAATGAAAAGGCAAAACCCATCAAAGCCTTTTCTTCTTTAATTAGCCAAGTTCAGAGCAGCTCTCTGTGGGCTGGAACTACATATGGAATGAAAAGAAATGACTGCAAGCCTCGGAAAGGAACGACAGGAGGCCTTTTCAAAGGCTGAAAACAGGTCAGAGGTTACTAAACACAGCCATCTACCAACGTGCTGTGTTAATGGATTGTTCACACCCTGCCATGTTACTAGGCAGGAACGATTCCCAAATGTGCTTAAACTCAATTTTGCACCTGAAGTATTTAGTTTCCATCAACACATAGGCTTGCTTTGTTCAGTAGAACTCCTGACAAAAACTCTGACTACCACTAATGAGTTCTTTCCTCAACATCCTGTCTCAATCCGCAAACACAATTATGCAGATCAGACAGCCAATTTGTCAGTCTTGGTCGAATGTGTTTGCAACTATTCTGTCATCAATCATCAACACGAAAAAAAAAAAAAAATTCCTCTCTCTGCTACTCAGCAGCGGTTCGGATGGCGATAATGTGATTGAGAAAACTTGGTTTCCTGTGGAGTCTGCGTTTTGTCTTTCACAGCGGGGCACTGACTCATGTCTGAAGTGCAATGAGAAATGGCAGCCCTCACAGCTCTTATTTGCCTGCTTTTCAGACACACTGACACACATGGCTTCCTCTTCCTGTTTATGAGTTGGCCATGACACATTTTTGTACACACACACACTTGCATGAGGCTACTGTTCATAATGCAAAAACTGATGAGGAGAAGGCTTTGAAAATGTCTGCAGAATTTTTGCAGTCCATACTCATATCAGTAAAGTAATAAACTCAAAAAACAGGCATTAGCTTACATAAGCCATATCAACCAGAGCAATAATTCAACTGAAGCCCCAACAGGTCAAATATGATCAGCATCCCTCTTTCTATACCGACTGTTCTCCTAGCACCGAGCATATACATTCCTGTGCTTAATGCGATTATGAGGCCTGATCTCAGGATGTTGTTAAGTCAAAGTCATGGGAAGAGGAGAGAAGGAGGATGAGGAGTGGGGGGCATTTAGGGGCTGATGTGGCCTACTGTTATAGCCAGCTTTCAGTCAACCCCCCCCAACCCCCACCAACCCCCATGGGTCCTGGCTGCAGTCCCAGGATGTCCCATGGTGTCCAACAAGGAAAACTGGTTGCTACCAACTGGCAGCACAACCGTGTCTTTATTTAGCCTATCCCACTCTCTCCATCAAAGTAAAACCCCTATGAAAAGTGGACTTATAGAGGCAGATGCAGTTGTCAGACAAGAGGAGTCAACATTAATCTGAATTCAAAATGTTGCCTGGAATCTTGGGAATATTTGGGAATCTCCTCCTCAGTCCCCCTGGAATGTGCACTTCAGTGTCTGGGTGTAAATGCATGTGGGTCATGCTTGCTCATGTGTGAAAGCATCAGCTGGTTGGATGGGGGAGATGAGAAGGGGTGAGTGACCAGCTGGTTTTCCTGTTGCTGCATCCCCAGAACTAACTGGAAAACAGGCTCCAAGTTAGCACAGACAGACATTGAGGATGGCTTTTAAGGGTGCCTTGGATGGAAAGACGATGAGAGGGAGACAACTAGAAATATGACTTCCATTTACTTAAGTGTTCCTGTGACTTTTCATTAGGCACTGCTCTCTCATCAATCATAATGCAGTTTGTCTTTTAACTCCACACTTGTACTGAAAAACACCAAAAACGACTTCAAATCAATGCTGAAGCTCAAAGAAAGTTGAAATTTTCACTGCATCAGGATCTATAATACACAAATGGGAATCAACGGAAACAATATCAGTTGCACTACAAGTAACAATAGAGATAATCTTTTTATAACTTTGTCTTCACCTCGTTGATTTAAAGAAAGCTGAATGAAGATAGTCAAAGTGGCCATTAAGGCTGTTAAGATAAGACAATAGTGGCACATTTAACAGAGACAAATGCATTTAACAACCCTTCCTCCTCTAAACCCTCCTCTAAAAATTGGCATTCAATATACAAATTAACTTTAACAATATTCTTTATTTCGAATTCATCGAAGATTAGAAACTCAACAAACAATTCAACTTTGATATCAACGTTAAGTTTAGACGCACAAAAAACTTATTCTAATGCGCGTCTCCATCCGTTGAATGCGGGATTGGAAACACGCTTCTCACCAACACGTGCACAGAGAATCTAATGTGATTATCGGATTTACATGAGATAATCAGTTTATTGTTACAGTGCATTCTGCCAGGTTGTGTACTAAGTGAGCACACGGAAATTTTCATTGATGATTTTTGTAAATAATTCTCCAAACTTACCTGCCCAGCTCTCTGCCGTCCAGCTCGTAATTGGCCGTGAACGGCTCGGCTCTTATCCTGGTGTGGATTTTCGTCAACATCCCGGTCTTGTTCATCGTCGCTGAATCTGGCATTGGAGTCCTGCTTGAAATAAACAATCTAACAGCGAAACAACAAAGATGACCCGATTTCTGAGCCCATCAAGTGAAAGCTCGCATGATAAAACGATCAATTATTGCCTACAGTTTCTGTGCCAAAGCACCGGCAGATAATCCAGGCTGACAGCGTCCTGAACTGGAGCAGAGATGCCCTGCAGGAGTGTTACAGATTGTGTGGTAAATTGGTTTGCGTGCTACTACACATTTCTCACAATAAACTCTCTCTCTGGTCCAGCCCTCCGCTCTGACGCGCACCCTGTGGGAGCCAATGGGAATGAAGGCATGTGAAAGCTGCCAGTGGTGTGTTCAGGTGACAGATCTGCACGTTTGGTGTGATGTGATGCACAATGCAATGGAATAGAAACTTTTAATCATCAAGTATGACACCCAGCATACACATAAAAGCATACAGGTTGATAGTGATGATGCACACTTTAAATTTAGATTTGCAGACATCTGTGTCAGACTATAAGGCAAGTAAACTCAACACTGTAAAACTGTTGGTATAAATGTTGAATACTTATTAAGAAGCATAACCCTGATACATTTCCTGTACGTTTACCCAATATTTTACCAGGGCAGGATTAACAAATACAAGTACTTTGACTTGACTTATTTTAATATCTATTTTATTTAATTGAGAAATTATTGAGTTAAAGATTTAACAAAATTAGTTGAACCATGTGGTTTTTGTACAAAATATTAGGTTCATCCTTGTGAGTACTGAATTATAGGCATGTGATACTATACTTGGTAGTACACATTTCCATTGGTACCATAAAATATCAAATTTCGATACTCAGCTACCGCTAAAGTAATTAGTTTCTCTGGGGAAAAACCCTAGATGCACAATCCACATATTCACACACAAACTCACACACACACAAGCATTTCTGGTATGTTTGAAAGTAGCGTTGGTATGTATTATCCTGCTGCTTGCTTTGGGTTTGGCATTGCTAGGTGAGGCTTGTTTTTTTTTGTTTTTTTTCTCAGTAATGAATGTGAAACTGCCCTTGGTATGGGAAATTATTTTCTATGAGAGACTTCTAGCCTGTCCGTTGAACCTGTCAGTCATTAAAGAAGAATTTGTCATTAAGGAAGTATTCTAATTTCCATCTGCTTGCTTGTCAACATGCATGGCAATGCTAAAGATGCTTAATTTGGAAAATGTGATGGTGATGATGTATATGTCCATCCGTTGTTTCTGCTATTTAATACAAAAGTCATAAATAAATACGATCCCAGGTTAGCCGGCATCCAGAATAATAATGATGAGAGGGTTAACATACAGTAATTGTCGACTAGTTGACTAAAACCACTAGTCAGAACTGTGGATAGTTGTAAATTAATCACGGACTATATGAGTTCAGTCATTGGCAGCAGTTAATTTACACATATACCTTTCTTAAGTTTTGAAAAATGGAGTATTGTCAAGTATTTCATATTGCAGCTCCCATAGGCTGCACAGAATGACTGTTTTTCTTTTTTTTTCCACAATGAAAACTAGTAAAGCAATCGATGAGGGGTTAAAATCAGTTAAAAATCAATAATCAGGAAAGTACTGGTGCACGTGCAGAAATAGGCATAGATTAGCCTTTGAGGACAAGTAATTGGTATTGACAGCCTGTAGACTGGACCAGAGTGATGATGAGCTGGACTCTGCGGGAAATGTGTCACCTAAGCTCCAGGGGCTTGCTTAAGCTAAAACTGTGACTGTTAGACTGAGGCCCAAACTGACCTCAAGCAAACAGAGCAGCGCACACACACACACACACACACACACACACACACACACACACAGAGCAGCTCTATCCCCCAGCTAAGAGTCAGTCCGAGACAATGATGACCTGCTGGTGGAGGCTGTGGTTACAGCCACAGTTTACATGTTTCAGCGAGGAGCGCGAGGCAGCGTGAGATGTTTGCTTTCTTTCTTCTTGTGCCCTGTCGCAGCTGAAGGCAAAGGGACCAGAAAATTCCCAACACGCTCTGAATGTCAGTTGTTGCATCAGTGAGCCAATGTAAGACAGGTTTCTCTGCTGTGTGTATGTCCTGTGGCGTAGAACGTCGTTAGTGGTTGGTCACAAGCCCTGTGTTGCTGTTATCAAGCACACAGTTCACAAAATGTCCGGTTGTACCATACCCAAGGTAATGTTGTTGACACAGAACAGCTACGGATGTAAAAGAGACCTATTGAAAGTGGACATTCCAGAAAGCCTACTGAGTCATTAAAGTCCAGCAACAAGGTTACATAACGTGTTACACCTAGTCAAATTTTACCTTAAGACTCAGTGGGCTCACTCCAAAGCCCTGACCCTCTGTCTCTGCCAGCCTTCCCATTAAAGCTAGGGTCAGAGGTCAGAGGAACCACGTTAGTGAGGGAGCTGTACCCGGCCCCAGAGATGTAATGAAAACACATACCATTGAATTAGCCTTCTAGCCTGCAGTTTAGCTAACATAAATATGAGAAGTTCAGGCTTGACCTGGGAAGCAGGAACATTTTCAGAGCGACTGGAACAAATAGGCCTTGTCGTGACTCGGTCAGAAAACACAGTTCTCATTTTTACAAGACTTTTGCTGTAGAGAAATGTCTGGTTCCTTTCCAGTAAAGTGTCCACAAGGACAATAAAGTGTCCAGAAGGATATGATCAAAGAATATGGGGCCCTGAATAGAGGACAAGGGGTTTGAAATTGCTTCAGTCCTTGCTGAAGTTTGCATGTGTATTGAGGATGATATAACTAATGGAAGTACAGCACATTCCTTCTAGTCCAAACAATATCACAAGCTCACTTGGTGAATCTTCCCTCCATCCTTACAAAAAACTGCTGAAGGGCCAGAGGAGATACAATTTTGAGGTAGGTGGTGGAGAGTCAGAGGCAATCCAGCATGATGGGTGAAAGGACGGTTACAAGATCAGGCAAAATGTATTAAGCACTCTTATGATTCCCTTGAGTAAACGAGTTTGTAAGACAGAAAGTCTTTTGTTCACATTTTCAAAGATGTCCTTTCTCTTCCCTGATTTTTGTTGCTCAGGGGCGTGTAAAAAAAGTGGGTAGATGGGTGGATGGTTGGGGGTCTCCTTATGTAAGGGTTCTTCTCTTTTTACTTTGTGACATTGTGCTGTTAAATGTTTGCCGTTATTCTTCATCAGGCTGCTTGGGCCCTTGAAGGAGTTATACTAAGATCTCCATCTTTGATAGCAACCTAGATGTTTCCTTTCTGTTTGGAAGAGCACAATGACCTGCTATCACATTTGGTCATATCATGGAGGAGGCATGAATGAGGAAGCATGTCATGTCATCATCGGGCACCAGTGAAGTGTTTGTCTGATGAGAATGTTCTGTCCTTTTACACACAAACTTTGGCACTGAAGACAGAATCAGATTTCAAAGATACTTACAGGAGTGTCTCTTAATTCACTCTCACTTATGAAATGTCTTTGAATCTGTTTCATTGCTTCCCTCCCTTCGCATTGTTTCCCTGTCGCTCCTTCTCTGCAGAACAACAACTCATAGCTGCTAAAAGTAGCTTCTGTCCAAGCAATATTTCACGAGAAGGAGAATTTACCTTGTTAGCAAGAGATAAAATGTTACATCTGCAAAATTGCAAAACAGTGAACCCTTACAGAGCATGATTGCTAGCTGTCTAGCTTCTCTGTTTATGGTTCTTAGTTATAAATCATTGTTTATGCAGAAATGGGATTCTGTGTAATGAATAGGTTCAGGCACAGGAGGGCTGCTTAGGTAATCTCACCTCAGTCGGTAAGTGTTCCCTGTCTTTCTTCGTTGCTTACGAAGTCCTTCGATGCATATATCATATGTGTCATGTGTTGTGCAATTTGTAATTAACAAGCAACCGATGTTTAGCCATGCAAACTCTTAGGAAAGCTTTATGTCTCCACACTGTCAGATGCTAATTTGCTGGGTTAGATAGCATGTATGTCATCATTTAGACTGTTATGGCAGGATAGCAACAGGCTAATTTAATAGATGATGTGATGCTTTCATTAACTCTATAAGTCATTTGAGCAATGATGTAATGGCATTAAACCTAGGTCACACATTGATGCGATCTCTAATCCATTTGCTGTGACCTCAGTGTAAAAACAGTGTGAATTAAGCAGCAAAGGTCTCGCACCTCATAAAACTAAATAGCCCGACAGTTCTGCTTGATTTAGATGTTTACAACACCACCCAAGTCTTAACTCCTTTTCTCTCTGCTGCTCTTGGTATTTCTGTCACATCTATTGAGGGAAAGGACAAATATCTCCTGTATTGTCCTGAGAGAGAAGCCTGGTGTAGCGTTGATCCCTGTGCGCCCAAAACAAGGGTGCTGTAAGTCATTTACCTCCAGACTGCAGGATGACGTACAGATCTGACGCTTGAGCAGAATTAAAAGCTAATGTCTTAATCCTTTTTGCAACAGAGAACACACTGAAGGAGGGATAAAAATAAGATCAGAATCAGCTTGAGATCTCATTGCCTTGTTGGTAGTATGAAGACAACACATGCCAACAAAGCCTGGAAGAAAGCAGTGTGTGGCCTTGATGAGAATCTTCAACCAGGATTTGTGCTGATTGCCAGGTTGTTTTACAATATGATACTAATTGTAAAGGTGGAGTATCCATGATATGAAATCACTGACTGAGAATAAGTGTAAGAAAGCAAAGCTCCAGCTCCACAGGTTGGCATAAAGTCACGACATAGCTTACAGATCAGTTGGGTCTTTAGGCATTTCTTAAAGACTGAGAGAGTTTTGGCTGTTTGAATGGAGTTGGTAGTTTATTCTGCCAATGAGGGACTGCAGAAGAAACTAGTGTAGCTCAGTGGTTCTCATGCTGCATTCGACAGACCTTAGAACTCAGATTTTTCCGACTTCCTACTTGGAAAAATGCATTGGAATGGCACTTTAAGTTGGAGCTCCAACTGGGAAACTCGGACCAAAATCATGTGCCCCGACTTCACAAGTATGATGTCACTCAACATGGCAGCGCCATGTTGAGTGACAGGTGGCAGTGAGCTTTATGAATGTAAATTATCAGCTAACAGGCGAATACAGAATTTTTTTTCTTACGTGACATTGAAATAAAAAGGTCAAAATATATCGCCAAGTTAACTATCCACAGTGTATAACTGTTTGCCATTGATACATAAGTGTAAATAATTTCAGAATATTACTTATCTGCACAAATATTTAATACCCACTCTGATTAATATCATTGTAAAACAACACAACCAAACAGTCCTGTAATTTAACTTTACTTTAGTTAGCATTTATTATTAAGTTTATTTAATCTTACAGGATTTATTGGCATCCAGCCATGTTTTTTGTTTACATTTGGCTGGAACAGTTTGAGTTCGGAAGTTGGAAATTCCAACTGGGAAAAATCGGACTTCCGAGGTCTGTCGAATGCAGCATCAATCCTGGTCATCCAAGTGCCACCACAGTGCATACGGTATGTTCCATTTCTCTGTACTCTACCCATACCTGATTAGCTAAATCAGGTGTGTCCACTTAATATCTCAAAGGGAGTAACTCTTGGGCAATCAGGTGATTGGACACACCTAATTAGCTAATTAGCTAATCAAGTGTTGGTCTTCAGAAGCAGGATTCAGAACCACTGAACTAATCAGCTCTTGCAATTTCAGTTTTTGCAGCAGTCAGGTTTTCTTGTTGTATATTTTTCAAATCCACAAGTTTTTCATGCTGAACTAGCATAACCCTGCCTGTGTTACGAGGTAGTTTCTTTACCTGAATATATCAGTGGGAATGTTTTGCTCTAATGTCACAAGTGAGCAAGTGAACATGTTTTTAACACTCCACTTCACCCCAGTACAGCTTTGTTTGTCAAGTGCCTCCCTTCATACTTATATGTATGTACTTATATATACTTATATAGTGAAGTACACCTCTTATTGTATCTTTGTTAAAGGACCATACTGGCCATTTTGCATGTTTGAGCCTAATATATTCAATTTTCATACATGTAACTTTACTGACAATCATTTCCCAAAGCATACGACTGGAACAGTGAATTAATTTTTTCCCCTACCTTCCAGACTGCCATTGGTTTCAGTTCATTCTGGTATGCTATTAAAATCAATTTGTTGATACTTGAAACATTCTTGGAATAGGTAATCCATCATCGCGAACAAGACGTAGATTCAGGATTGTTTTTTCAAAGTTACGTAATTTTAACATTTAAGTGCGGCGTGATCTGAAAATGCTTCCTAGTGGTGCATTCAAGTGCTGTAGTGAAGAAGTGACAACAGGAAGAATTTTCAGATCACTCCACACTTTTTATTGCGCTTAAACACTAAAATTACGTATCTTTGAAAAAAACCTCAATATACATCTTGTTCACGATGATGGATTACCTATCCCAAGAACGTTTCAAGTATCAACAAGTTGATTTTAATAGTGTACCAGAATGAAGTGAAACCAATGTTCTGGAAGTTAGGAAAAAAAATTTTAATTCACCTTTCCAGTAGTATACTTTGAGAAATGATAGTCAGTAATGTTACGTGTATGAAAACCGAATATATTAGGCTCAAACAAGCAAATGGCCAGTATGGTCCTTTAAAAGGTAGCCAAGAAATCAAATCAAATCTGAATAATCAAATCTGAATAGCTGGTTTCGGTTCATCTCTTCTGACCAGAAAGCCAACAGGGAAACTTTGACATGCTGTTAAGAATAAATGCAGCAGATGGGAAACACTGAGGAAAGACAGAGTGGTACATTGGGAATGCTTGTGTTTAAACTGCAGCCCTGCACTGATGACAGTGGAAAGCCTGAGTGTGAAGTGCACACATCTTTTTGCCAACAAATATGGAAATTGCTTTTAACAGACATTTTCCTGGTTGCTGCAGCAGATATGTTTTCTTCAAACTCACGCTGCATGGGTTTGTGCAGAACAGACACCAACACAGGAAGAGAAGGGTGAAAGAGAGAAGATGAACACTGTGCTCAGGTAAAAGCAGCCACATCCTGTTTCGCCACATCCTGTCTCAATTTCTAGTCACATGCAACCTCCCAGACTGGCAGAATTCATAACTATAACTATACACGTGTCTGCCAGAGACTCTTTGCACATAAAGGCTGTGTGTGCGGTAAAGTGCCTATTTCCTTCAGTCAAAAGAAAAAAAGCAGCATACACTGTGATGAAAGAAGTTCTCAAGTCCTTTATTTAAGTAAAAGTACCAGTACCAAAGCAGAAAAATACTCTGTTACAATTGAAAGTATTTTATCCCAAATTTTTCTTACACAATAAGAAAATACTCCGAAAAATGACTCACCTGATATCAGCTGAAGAAGGAAAGTAAATAAAGAAATAAGGAAATTTGGATGGACAGAAAGAAAGAAAGAAAGAAAGAAAGAAAGAAAGAAAGAAAGAAAGAAAGAAAGAAAGATCTTGATGTGACTTTGATATNAGAAAGAAAGAAAGAAAGAAAGAAAGAAAGAAAGAAAGAAAGATCTTGATGTGACTTTGATATCCAATGCCAATGTTTTTCTATATCCAATTTTTTTGATGTCTGAGTCATACTGGCAAGGAATTTTAATCTGACAGTTGCATGCCCAGATATCTGATATATAAAACCACATTTTTATTATGAATACAGCCCAAAACAGATCTGAGTATATCCGTTTCCATGTGCTTTTTTTTTCTTTTTACTGTTTACATGTTTGCAACGCATATCCACGTTTTCCATATGTGAGCAAAACTATGGAATTGTATCTGTTGTACCTGATGGTTTAAAATTTAGCCAGTGTCTTCATGGACTACCGTATTGCAATAAATAAAACGCATTGGAAGCTCTTAGTATTTAATTTAGTCAGCATGTGGTGTTTCAAAGCTCTGCCTGCATGCAAAACAAGAACTCCAGAAACAGCCTGTCAGAGCTTGTCTTGATTGGTGAAAACAGCCTCATGCAGCTTTAGATATTTCACCACCCTTAAGGCTTTTGGGGTGTGGGCATCAACAGATGCAGCCAGGCTTAAGCGTGGACAGACACACAGCACAGACAGACCAACTTAGAAACTGAAAGGGCTTTCTCAGCTGTTGCTGTGGGTTGTCTCTGTCTCCAACCACCATCCCCCCTCACAGCCGTATCATTGTCTTGCTAATCCAGCACCAGGCAACATGAGGCCTATTACAGCCAAAGGCGCTGCTCATGCTTTATGGCTCACAACACTTGCATTACTCAGTTTAATATCAAATCAGACTTCGCACTACTTTGGGAATTTGGGACAGCTTCCATCACTACATGAAAAATATAGGCCAACCGTGTTGCTGCACCCGTGGCTATCCGTCAAAAGCTTATCTATGTTGTGATTGGGTTGCCAAAACAAATTGCTGTTGTCACAGTTGGAGAGCAGCGACATGGAGCAATAAAAGTTGCGGAAAATTGCAATTGCAGACTGACAATTATAATTTTCAATATATCTGGAAGTTATTTTTCTACAACCTGAAATGAAAAATGGGACATACTGTTCATTTGGCTTTATCAGGCTTTTCTAAAATTGTAATGTAAATCCAAAATTAAGATGAGAATTCAACTTGCATAAATGTGAAGGAGTGTAGTGACAGAAAAAGATGTGGCAAGAAGAAAAGGGATGCGAGAAGGAAACCAAGGAGATGGGGGAAACTAGAGATCCATTAGGAATGTCTGACTCAGGAGAGAAATGGAAAAAATGTATTTTAATTGGCAACAAGAGAGAGAGGAGTAGTGTTCCACAAGAGGACAGGTTTGCTCAAACAAACAACATATAGCCAGTAAGAAATGAAACCAATAGCAAAAGACACAAACAAACTGAGAATTCATAGAAAATCCCCCTACAAAAAAAAAAAAAAAAAAANAAAAAAAAAAAAAAAAAAATCCAATTGTAAATGAGCATGTGAATGTGATACGTGCGCGGGGTGAGTGCAACAGTCATTTGCTGATATTTATATGGTTTTGTTGTGGCCTGTTCTCGCCAAGGGAATCTCCTGATTGTCATAAATTGGCTTGTTTCATAACAGATGGAAGAGATATTCATCAGAACAGCTATCGGAGATGCAGATCGGACTCGTGCCTTACCTCCAGGGCAGCAAACAGAGATCTACTGAAGGACTGGGGTAAAATTAGAACCCATATCCACAGCTTCTACTTAAAAATCTTTTGTTTGGGTATTGAAAACTGTACTTAACACCATGCTTTCTGCTGCTGGGTAACACAGCCCAGTGACTCCAGTAACAGCAGGTAGACATGGCCATATGTCATTTGAACCACAATTGAGGTCAAAGGTCTGGTTGCTAGTAATGATTACCTGCTGAAGCGTGCCGCTTTGGTTCTGCGTGTTTGTTTGCGTAGTCGTGGAGACGGTGCAACAAGCCGGTGCATGAAACATTGCACACCATGCTCCCTTCATCATCATCTGACCACGTCTCAGAAACATGCTCGACACAGATAAACAATATTCAACATAAAATCATATAGGGTTGCAGAAATAACATACACACACCTGGGAGCTTAAGCTACTTGATAGCAAAATTTAATAAATGCCCCCCCCAAAAGAATGTATATGGGAGGATTTTGTTTTAAACTCAAGCCAAGAGGTTACAGTAGCTTAGACCTCGTATCAATCCCACCACAAGGCCAACAGGGAGAGCTTTGTGGTTTTGGTTTATGTGAGGGAGGTGAAGAAGAGGTAAAAATCATAACAGAGCTGATAAAATATGCAACAAAAAAGAATTTTATGAGGTGTAAACCACATAAATTGTCTTTTATGTCTCAGATATCATTGGTTTGCATAAGATAACCCCCACTATTTTGTGTTTCACCAAAAAGAGATTCAGTTTGTGTGTGTGTGTGCATGCGTGTCCACTGTGTGTCACCATGTGTTTATGCTGGTGTTTTGTGTTTGCCCACATGTAATCCGGGCACATCAGGAAACTTGTTCTGTCGCTGTGTGGCTCCTCTGTGACTTGCATGAGGGACGAGGTGAAGGGAGGATTGGGTCAAAGGTCAGACAAAGTGGATAACCTTTTTCACTGCAACTGTCACACTTTGCTGCTCTTGAGTGCAGATTGGGAACAGGTGCACTGTACAATGCAAGAAACAAAGCCCTTTGTTTTGTGTGTGACTCTTTCAGTGCAGTCTGAATGTCAGATTATTATGCAAAGTTGCATTTTTGGCTTCAGAATAAAGGCGGGTTCATCCCCTGGAAAGCATAAATCCTCTTGGGATTATGAATATCCACACCAAATTTCATGGAACTCTAGTTTTTGGAGATACAGCACCATGTCATGGACCAATGTGTTAAGGCTGGTTCATGCTTAGCAAATAATGGCAAATAACTTTGAGCAGTGCCTAGCAGGGGAGGCAAGGAAGCCTATACACCTATATGCTTCCTCCATTATGGATCATAAAGCCAAATTGCTGCCAGTTACTGGCAGGATAAAGTCTGCGGTCCAAGGAAAATTCCTGTCACATGAAGTGGATTAATCTACACAACCAATATGTGAAGGCTAGAAAGAAGATCAAACCAAGAAGTGGGGATCCCTGTGGGGCTAAAGAGCTCACAGCAGTGCTCCTTCTGGCTCTCATAATTTGAGAAGCACAAAGAAACAGAGACAAACTGGTCATCATGTTTGGCTGTCATGAAAGCCAGGCCATGCCAAATCCATGGTTCTCAGCGTCCAAACCATGTCCATGATAAGCAGTACCAAAGCCTTAAACATGGGCAAATGTTTGGCCTGATAGTGGCACAAGACAAAAGGTCAGTGGGTCACAAAATCAATAGGAGTCACCATCTGTGGATCATGAATATTCATACCAAATTTCTGGCAAGTAGTTGTTGAGATTATTCCTCTGGAGAAAACTGTTGGACAGAAGGACTGCCAGTACCGGGACAACAAGCACATCAGTAATAAACTTAGACATTTCTGAACAATAAAGCTGGTTGTAGAACATCATATCAGACAGAATTATGCCGCGTTATTGGACACAGGATTCCAAACACAGCCTGGAATTTCCATGATTTCCTGCACCTCAGAAAGTTTTGGACTGTCACCCTGTTCTCCTTTTGAAAGGAAATCATTAATCCAATTTTTCTGGAGCCCTGGCTGTGACCCAGTAGCCTGCTACTGTTTTCCTGTGTTTTGTTCTCAGTCGCAAAAACAAATACTCCTCCTGCCTCAGTCAATCCAGAGGGCGACTTGAAACCTCCTTGAACTTTAATGAGAATCTGGCTCCTCATTCGCTCCCACAATTTTATATTCGGCTCCCACTTTCTTTAGTTCTTCATTCTACAAGACCTCCCAGGAAGACACCTAGACTGAGGTGTGTGTGTTTATGTGTGTGTGTACGTGTGTTTTCACAGTTTAATGCTCAAAGACCGCCACGGCTGTGACTTACAGCTCATGTCGGCAGCCAGTAATTCATGCTTCCCTACAGACCCCTGTGCTAAAGTGCTGCCTTTATGACCTGCCTCTGCTTTTCAGCTGATCGCAGCCACCAATGAATCAAACATTTCTCAACATACTTCACTTTGACGACTTCATTTTCAACTGGAAGGAATCTGCACCAACTTCCGTGAAGATTTTACTACTTTGTGAATGATTTGATGACAAAACTGCTCATAAAATGTCGACCAGGAGGAAACTGGCAGCAACTGCAGTAAACAATATGTCTGAAGTGTTGGAGATCGTTCAGCTTTTAATGGTTTGCATCCTTCCTCAGGCTGACTGGCACCATAAAACACTCTGGTGGGGATTCAGATTCAGTTAGCCACCCTCCAGTCCAGTGTCTGTGGCTAAACTCAGGTAGTAGCCCCTCTTTGGTGGGGGATCCGCCCTGATAGGCTTTCCTCTAATTGGAGATCCTGACCTTTACTGCCTACATATGCTGCACAAAATACCCTCAAATAGAGGCAAGGCCAAGCATCATCTGTTGGGTTGAAATTTTCCTAATCAAGTCAGGGACATAACTGACAATCTCAATACAGCTGTGATCTGTTTCCCCCCNCCCCCCCCCAAAAGTTGGACCAAAGTTGGATTTCCATGATTGACCACAAAGCCCCATCACGTGTCTCTATCTCCATTCACATCCTCATATTTATTATAGACAGGGCCTCTTGTGTTAACAGATAATGAATTGCTCCTTTGTGCGTTTTCCTCATCTATTGAGTGGGGTGTCTGCTGGAAAGGGGGCCTTCGTCACTGTGGGACGAGGTTATTTGGTTCTGTGCTACTATACGCCTCTCCGACCATAACTCTGACTTCACTGAGAATGTTTCTCACACCCCTCTGTCCAGCTGGAGGACAGGAAATGGCTCTGTCTATGTCTGCAGCTGTCTGCTGTTGTGTCTCGTGAGTGTGGTGATGGCACTTCATGGGGACAGCAAGAATGCAGCACCCAGATGATGGATTTTGAGAAATCCCCCCGCTGACGCAAGTCCAGGCCCAGGAATCTGCTGCCACTGCCCTGTTAAACCAGAAATCTGAGATTAGGGTTCAGACCTGGAAACTTAGCCTCCTTTTTTTTTTTTTTTTTTTTTTACAGTATGTGGTCCAAATGAGCACACAATGGCACACAATGTGCTATCATTGTGAAAATCTAAACAATGGATAATAAGCTGATATTTCATCTTAGAATCATGACATCATTGCAACAATTAGCAAAATGTTCCATCTTAATAAGATTTTGTCTTTGGCTTTTATTAAGCACTGAAAGTCTGATCTATTTTAAACAAATCTCCACTGCAATGGAATTAATTCAGCCTGCTGATAATACAAATCAGTTTGTTTCAAGAATTTTCTAGAGTTAGGTTTCCTAATGCTGGTGTGGATATCTGCCTTATTTTGTAATGTTTCAAGATATTCTTACTTTATTTTTTTTTTAAGAAAATAAGACTTTTAAGTCTCAACAAATGAGCCGTTAAGACAGAGATTTCTATGTAAACAGAAAATCACTTGGATGTCAATTGCCTCTTTGTCTCATTATTTGGAAATAAGAGAGATCACTTGAGTAGTTTCCAGATCATAAAAAAGTTGAGTGATAATGATTTGCTTTAGAAACACATGACATCATGTAATCACTCCATTAGACATTTAAGGAATGGCTGCATATAAACAATTTTTATTTAGCCACTGAAAATTTACATGCATCAAACTGAAGATGCTGTTTTGCAAATTAAAGTAAAAAATCTCGCAAAAATATGATTTTTCAAACTGTAGCTTGCCATATCCTGTTGTGTGAATGATTCCCAGCACCTTTGAGCTTTGAGGTCATTTCATAACTATAATGAGGAGTACAGCATATGTCCACTGCTGGTTTGATCCACAGCACTGATCAAAGAGCCTGGACACAGAACGGTCATATGATCTGGATCAGTCAGCTGGAAGACGCAGCAGCCAAGACATCACAAAGTAAATTCTAGATGAAGCTTTGGTGAGTGTTCTCAATGCTTTTTAAACTATTAAACTCCCAGCAAAAGAAAGTGCCCACATCACTTTCAAAAAGTTGCTTTTATTCATTCAGTCATTCAAAGTGTTTTTCAGTGAAAGTGGATTAGCCTGATAACAACAACTTGAGAACAAACCATATGACTTTTTTTTTTTTTTTTTTTTTTTTTTTAATAAGCACATATAGGGAAATGATAGGCTTCTTTATCCAAAACTAGAAAACTGGAAATTTTCATATAAGGTCATTTACAGCAGGTTTTATAACATATTACATACATCAGTTCAAAATGTACAGTATGAAATAAATATATGGGATAGACATATATCTGCATATATTTAAATATCAATGCTATTTTTATGTATCAAACGTAGAAATTCGGACACTGTAATATTGAGCCAGAATCTTAAGACAATATCGCTTTACTGTAAATGAAGGTCACAAAGGGCAGCTGTGTCTTCAGACAGACTAATCCCATCAACATCCTGGACTGAGCTATGAACAAAGAAGCATGTGAAGATGAGTTCATAACACGTGATGGACAGAAACTCCGCAGAGTCAAACTGGCCCATCAGCTCTCAGTCATATTAGGGTGCAACTACAGCATTTCTGACATGCCCGTCATGAACATTTCCAAGCTTGTCACTCCTCAAATGTAATTTGATTTGCAAGGCTGGAGGACTCATGAAAATAAGCTCAGCAAATCCCTGTATAATCATGAGTTAATAATTATGCATTTGGATAGTATCATTTGACTGGCTTCTCCTGCATTATGTGCTGCCTCCACAGAAAACTACTTTCTTAAGCCCAAATTATAGGCCAAAAAGTTCTTATGTAATAATTGCCAAGTATGATAAATTGTCAGCAAAAATGTTCAACCCAGATACAGCTGAGTAATGTGTTCATGTTTTTTATGGTTCCCAGAGGAACGTGCAGCACAGCATGTCTCTAGAGTTTGACCTTTGTGCTATGTCCTCAAAACTACAAAATAGATTTAATTGCCTGGGATCACAGAGGGAGACGACAAGGATGCTTGAGAAATTCATAAACATATAACACTGTGACCTCTGTCACTGTCTCTGCATATCAGCATCATCTCAACCCTTACGTCTGCCTCTAATGACTGAAACTGTTAAATATGAAATTGACTGAGCATCAACACAAGAGGAGGAAGTCAAGAGAAATTCTCAATCACATTAGCAACAAAAGATGGAATGACAAACAGGGAGTAATGATTATATAGTACGAGGGACTCATAATTGCCACTTACAATAAACACAGCCAGGTTTATCAGACTTGGCTTGTGCCTTTTATATGAAAGAAGTGACGTTGAGAGGTGAGAAGGTGATACATTTTCTTCCGTGCAGCTCTGTGTTGAATCATTTAAACAAAGTTATTTTGACAAAAAACTTAATAGATATTGTGTTTGCTGTGATGAACTATGTATCTCAAGCATGTTCCAAGTCCATACAAGTTAATTCTAATAGCATACTGGAATTAATAAAAACCAATGGAAGTCTGTAACATTGAACCAGAATAAGAAAAACAATTCTAATATTTATCGCTCCAGTAGTATGTTTTGGGAAATGGTTGTCAGTAACCTAATGTGTATGCGAGTCGTAAATATTGGGCTTAAACATATAAAACCAACAGCATGATCCTTTAAATGATTACTTGAAATAATGTAACATCTCACTTCTTGCTTTTAACCTTAGATAATAGCGTGTGAGCACCAAATCAGACAGGAATGAACAGAAACCAAAGCAGGAAGAGGAACAGAAAAATAACTCATATATCAAAAATGTCACCAGATCAGTCTTCTCTGAGAGATTCCAATCTTTTTTTTTGTAATGGCACGGTCAAACCTATTGAGAAAGCAACTGACGAGAGCAGCACAGCGTGTGGAAAGCACTGACTAACTAGAACGGGTATGTTTAAAATGAAGACAGACCACATTTCTTTCTATTCAGCTGCGAGACGATTATTTCTGTGCGTAATAAGAAGGATTAGCTCTCAGCTGTAGAGGTGTGGGAGCTACTGGGCCATGCAGAACACCAAAAACAAAAGACTCTGGAAATATGATCTTTTAAAATTTGTCGGTGAGAGAAAGAGGAAGAAAAACACTTACATAAGCATTTAGCAGGTTTGCATACCTCAGGTGTGAAAGTTCATTGTGTTGTTGGCAGGTGGGAACTCAGAGTTGATGGAATGACATTACAAGAGTGGAATGATCAGACAATCTATATCGGTGTTCTCATAGTTTCTGAGGTAACAGACTGACACACTGTCTGCTGTAAGTTTCCTTCAACAGCAAAAGCTTATACAACTTAATAAAATAGGTGGGGTATCCTCTAATGGCAGACAACAAAAGAAAACAGGCCGTATCAGGAGAAGGTGTCATTGCTGAAGCCTAAGCACTGACTATCTTAATGCAGGGCAGGCTAATCTGCTTTGTGTTTTGTGTATTGTGTGTGTTTGAGAGCCAGCGGAAGTGGATTTGGCAGACAGAAGAATACAGGAAAGAGCTTCAGAACAGGAGATGAATACATGTGTGACTGCAAAATGTGCCAATTTCAATGTTTTCAGTGAATTAGAAAGAGAAACAGAAATAACCAGGTACACCTTGAGGTACTTCAGTAGTTCCACTCTGTGCTGCTTTGTACTTTTACTTTACATTTCAGAAGGAAATATTGTATTTTTTTTTTTTTTNCCACTCTGTGCTGCTTTGTACTTTTACTTTACATTTCAGAAGGAAATATTGTATTTTTTTTTTTTCTCAACTACATACATTTAGCATCTGTAGTTTATGTTCCTGTCATAAGGAGGATGTAATCCTTCAACTGGTCTTAAACCTTGAAAATCCCCAAAATCGGTGTTCAGTGGTTTTTCACCAAACAGCAACTAAACAATGACCTTTTATGTTCAAAATTTTACAATTATTATTATTTCTTTGAAAATTGATCGTTATTTCTTTCATTAAACTCCAAAATTTGGCAAACAAGGCTTTTCCATGTTGTTGGGTAAACACTTTGTGTCTCCAATTTTGGGGATTTTTTTTTTTTTTTTAAACTAGTGTAAATTTTTACTGGTAATAGCTTAATTTTGTGAGACTTTTACTTAAAGGATTATTTTTATCTCTGTCAAGGTCATGTATTCGCACATGTCTCTTTTTTGATTGTTTGTTTGGTAGATAGCTAAAACTGATATGTTTACATGCTTGAGTCAATCTTAATCTAAATCTGTTACTCAGATTATGTTAATGGCAATTCATGCTGATTTCAATCTAATTATGGTGTGTATATGATGCTAAAAAAATCTATTTACTGCCTTAATTTGAGTGAAATCAAAGTTTTAATGTGCATAAACATGCTGATTGGTCTCATGCTCACTAAAACAATGCATCACACTTTGTCTCCCTACATACAGTATTTACAGAGCAGCAGTAAACAGGGTATCCAGGTAACCAGACGATGGGTGGAGTGTGTCAGTGAAAAATCTCATCCAAGTTTGTAGAAAAGCAAGAACTGACAAGGAGATCATAGTTTAGAAATGATTCAGATAAAAAGAAAAAGCCTCTGGGGTTTTGAGAGAAAGGAAAAGAACAAGAAAGAGTGATCTGCGAGTGAAAGAGGAAATCGTTTAGCTTGAGAAAGGTGCTGAGTGGTGGAGTTGAAGTGTTGGGTACTGTTGGATAAATACCAACATGGCCGAGTCATTGGCCGTACATCAACACACCTCCATCGCTTCATTTACCACATCACAGGTGAGCGACTGATTCTTTGCATTCTCCGCCTGCTGCACCTGGAGCAGGAAATATGCTGACGGGAAAGAAAAGATAAAACAGTGGAATATGTCCTAATATATTTATACTTCTTCTTTCTGAGTAAGGTAATGTACAGGTACATCGATGTGTGTGTCCAATAGCAAGAACAAGTTAGTGAACCCTTTGGAATTTCTTGGATTTCTACATTAATAACCGATGAATTCTGCTCTGATCTTAAAGTAATAATGGAAAAATGTAATCTGTCTGAAATAACAGAACAAAATCAGTTAAAATAGTTTTATTAATGACTGTTGGAATAAGAAGTCATTCATTCATCCAACAGCTGTCACAATCATTAATAGAACTGTTTTAACTGAACTCTTTTAATTTCCCACTCCTATTTTTAAACTTTTTAACCAGTAAATTTTAAATTTCACATATGCAATTACTGTTTTCCTGGGGATGTGCAATATTTTCTCTTTCTGTTTGTCTGTGTTATATGTTTTTTTTTTTTTATGGAGGAGTTCTTGGGTAAGAGCCAACACCAAAGAAAATTTTCCTTTTTTGTGTGAAGTCAAAGCACAATAATGTATTTTTGAATTTGAATTTGAATTATCACACTAACAATTACAGTTCTCACTTTTATGGAACATGATTTTTAATCATTCATAGTGCATGAACATGGTAGAACCTCTTTTAGCAGGAAGAAAGAAGAATATTTCCTGTACCTGCTGATCAGAACTGCACCTTCTTCCCTCATCAGGTCATGCCACAGCATCTCTATTGCATTAACATCTGATCGTTGAACTGTCCATTCCAAAACCTGAATTTTCATCCTTAAAATAGCCTGTTGTTGATTTACTTGTGGTTTTGGTCTGGGCAAAAGATAACAAAGGAGACAGGAGTTTGACAGTTTGCTCAAGGGCAACAGCATCAGCACAGAGAGAAATCTGCTCATTTACATTCCCCATCGTTGTTTTCCCAATCAGATAAGCTGTATATCATTCATATCTCTGCAATACATATTTCAGATACGTTTGAGCCTGTCACCCTAACAAAACTCCTCATGATCGTGCAGCTGCAGGAGGTATGCACACACACACATACACACACACACACACACTATCCTGCTGTGACCTTCTTAAGCCGTGACTATGATACCACCAGCACTCCGAGCTAAATAGAACAGGCCAGGTCTAGTCCCAAGACAGATGTGCCTGAAGGCCTCGAAAGAAGAGGAACAGGATGTCCCTAATATAACAGTGCAAAAAAAAAAAAAATGGCCTGGAGCGGTGGAGTTGAGATGAGGGGGACATTTCCCATGACACAGTCCCTGCTTTTGCTGGAGCTCTGAGGCTTTGTACATACTGGTCTTGTGGAACCCCAAACAGACCAGTTAGCCGGCGGCTCCTGAGGGTTGCGAATGATGTAAAGTTTCATCCAGCAGACCTCTTTAACCCCGCATCATCCCATTCATCACCCACACCAAATCTCTGGGAAAATATACAAGTATAAAATATGAAGCCCTGATCTCTCATGAGAGGAGATGGCTGACCTTTACTTCATCAGTAATTCATCAGTAATTGCTTTAATGTTTCACATTATCATAAACTGAATGCTTTTTAACATTCATGAAGACAAAATAAGTGATTGGATCTTGATCTGAAGATGACATAGACCTATAGGCTTGCTAGTCACGTTCCTGCACTACAGAGCGACATTTTCCTCCTGCTGAATTTAGGTTATGCTCATTCAAAATGTAGTGAAGTAAGTAGCTTTTGAGTCAGGATTTAAACATTTGATCATAGTTGGCCTCTTATACGGTTGTATGTAAAGTGAATGCAAGGGCTAGCAGGAGTTAGCTTAACCTACTGGCATGGCCATTTGATCAAAAACCTCCCATGGGCCTAGAGCAAGAATAGAAATATTTAAGACTATATTTCTCTCTCTCTTGGCCCTGTTGGCTTTACTGTTTCCACATTCATGTTGCCGCTGGAAAGTCTGCATTTCTTTTCCTACTTAACTTGCATGTATGTCGATCAAATCAAAGTATCATATGAAATAGTTTCAACCAATTCTGATGGTGAATTAACAACTGAAAATGTGCTGATTCTGCCTGTGCATGTTTGCGTTAGTGTCTTCACGCCTGTGCACAGATTCATAACCATTCATATTTTCCACACATCTTCTCCTGTTTCAGCCGTGATGATTTTACCAGGCAGGAGCAAACCCTGCTTCATCTACATTACCTTGTGAAAAATGCACGGTGCATTTCTCAGGCTCTCTCTTTACCCTTTATTACCACGCTTTCATGGTAGTCAGCATAGAATGATTTCTCTGTACCATGTCTTTCGTCAGTCGGTGGTTTATGAACAGGCATAGAAAGTTATAGGTCCTTGGTTTGGGGTTTTATCATCCTGGATTAAATTCTCTGAGGAGGGAATTCTTTCAGTTTCTTACTGTAGTCCCATTTGTCCCATAGGTTGGATGGGTTTTGCAGAACAAGAGATATTTAATTTCTTTTATTTTACATTTTTACCATATATCCCTGAAAAATATCTCTACTGTTGACAATTTACTGTGGAAATCTATTGTATCTGTGTCAGATTAGCAGCTGAGAGCTCCAATGCATGCAATAGTGACACCATAGAAGCTGTATGACATGTGGAGAGTCATCAGATATCACCTTACTATTTCTCCAGGCCAAGGATTTTGCAAGTAATAGACTTTAGACTGTACTGGAGGCATAGCTGGAGAAAAGGATGTGAAATAATTATATCTTCTTTGAGTGGCGAAGTCAGGCAAGGGGAGCTCACACACACAGAGTAACTCTATCCCAACATGCAGTTCCAGTCATAAACTCCATTAAATCTACAGCAAATCAGTCAAACGGCGATGTTTATGAAGAGAAGCAAACCTCTCATACAGGTAGAGTCTGGAATTCATTTGATATCTGATGGGAATGTTGCACTAACATGAGCTTACTGGCGTGGTTACAACAATACCAAAATAAGTCTCATTCCTGTCTTCTCTTATTAGGATCTGCAGTGTTTACCAGTTTCATATAAAGCATTATTAACTATATAATAACTGAAGATCAAGTGCACGTGAGTTTTATCCAACACAATAAAATAGGATAACGTCCATCCTGCACAACACAAGGTCACAATGAGCCAGATCTCAAAATAGACTCGCACACCTCTCCGACATGTATACAAAACAAAAGCTACTGTATTTCTGTGTCTCGTGAGAGATTAGATGGAGTATTGTGTCACACGTTTGAAATATAAGTCACAAAGGCATGCCGCAGCACTTTCACCACACTGTAAATAGCTTGTTGTCGTGCTACAGCTTGTGTGTGAAGTCATGTTGGTCTCTGTTGCTCCAGATTTGATTGTCCTATTGCGTATCAGTAGTTAAGTCAAAAGTTCAGAGAAATTCCTGATTGAAATGAAGGTCACAGATGGAGGATCGTGGAAAAAACAAACCCTGTCTGGTCCTTTCAGGTGGTCACAAGAATGATTGACCTTTATTGTTGCAGCGAAAGGAGGCAAGATTAATCTTTCGAGCTTGTTTTTGATGATGATTGTGCTTTGGTTGACGTTTAATTCAAGAGGGAAATTTTTGCCTCATTCAGACCTGCATAAGTCAGTTCCAGTATTAGGCGTTTAGTAAAATTAACCACATTTGCAGGTATAGCGTGCCATTTCAGTTGCACTACATTGACCACAGCATGTCTTCAGCATTCTCACTTCTGCTCATCAGTCTTACATGGGACATCCTGCTGAGTGCAGGATGTCCCATGTAAGACTGCCATTCTGATAAACAAACGCTGTGTTTTGTCTGCACTATGTAGTTACAACATGTTTGCCTTGGAATAGCACAGTTCAGTGTGACTCCATTGGCCCAGCACATGAAGTGTTATCCTTGTTTTCTGTTTGCAGTTCACAATCCGTGACATCTCCATCTCCTGTGTCTCCCAGAGCACGAGGTCGGCCTGCTGCCACAACTACTTCCAAGAGCTTTTACTTTGTTCCCAAAAATGCCACAAAGACACACAGTTGTACACGTGGGATACCGGCGCTCTGTCTCCCTGAACAGCTGTAAGGTCTTTGGAAGTCTGTTTACTCCTGGTGCTATTGGTCAGTCTTGTACAGGAGGTGTTTTAAATGCTTTTCCAGGCCGCTGTGCACCGCCACTTGACCTTCTCTTCATAATTACTGCGCCTCAGGGATACTGTTGGCCACGTGCAGGAAGAAACCATCCAACTGCACCAGATCGTGGATCACAAAGCTACAATGCTGCCAGATTAGCTTTCAAGTGTAAACTTATGTGTCTTTGAGCATCAGCAAAAAGTTGTTTTACTGGGACTTTCTTTTTGTTTTTATGCAATTTTCACACAGTAGCCGCACAGAAACATGAATGTGCTGACAACATGGATGCAGGATATAGGAGGATGGATGGATGAATGGATGGATGGCTGGATGGATGGATAGAAATCAATAAAAGCAAAGGTCAATCAGTTCAACATTTTAAACAAATCTTGACCTGTACTATATATATTTGGAAGATATTCAAGCCTGCTGTTATCTGTCCCACAGACTCTGGGACAGCAGACAAGCTGATGCTATCTCAAGGTGAGGAACACAACAAAAATAGCAGGAAATTCCTACTTAGCTTGCTCCCATCAGCAAAAGCATGCCTTTTAAAACAGGCTGCTCAAAGATTGCATAAGAAATGAAGCTGTGAGAGAATACACACGAGATAGCAATGACATACAAACTGATAAACATGATACTGGTGCAATCATTTCTTGGGGATTAATAATATTTTATTACAGGAAATCCATGTACAACAGCACTGCAGGTATTTCTGGGCATCTTTTTTTCTTTTTTTTTTTTGTTTTTTAGTAAAGTGCTATGTTTGTGCTAAGATTTCTGGATGTTGCATCAAATACATAAAGTACATGCAAGAGATTCATAACAAAGCACAAAGACCCAAGCCAAGGTCAAAAGCTAAACAAGCTCTGATAGATAAATATGTTTGTACCTGTGCTTTCATCGCCACCTAGTGAAAACACACTGACACACACACACACACACACACACACACACACACACACACACACACACACATACACACACACACACACACACACACTGAAATCCCCTAATCATACCAAATATTTTCCAGTCAGTGCTAAATTCCTTTCATATTGGATTATTGTACTGAATAACAGGCTTTAGATTGTGAGATGGAATTTCATACTTAAGATGAACAAGCTATCTTTTTGTTTACCTGGATCCATCTGGTCTTTGTTTTCCTCTCTCTCTGGAGCTATGCTCCATGATCAAACCCTGCAGAATTTCCACACTATCGTCATACTTTGTAATTTCGTATTACATAAGAATGAAATGCCACTATTTGATGGTCTCTCTTTATATAAGCTTTAATCAAACATACCTGAGCTAAATGGCATCAGGGAATGGTAAGTCTATGTTAGATTTGCCTAAAATGATAATTTCCTTCAACACAAACCTGTGAAAAGTCATCAATGTCTCCATATGATATGAACAAAATAGCTTCTCCATTCTTCATTCTGGCTCCTCTCAGCCTGGTTGCCCTGATGGGGTTGAAACAGAAGTCAGTGTTGTAGTTTTAGTCTGGTAGAGAACTGATGACATGATGTTTGCTGCCACCTGGTGGTCATATGCAACAATTCACAAGATAAACACAAGCACATGTGTCACAATGCAGTCACATTCGGGGTGTGTATTTAAAGCTTTTTCTTTTTTTTTTTTTTTTTTTTTTTTTTTTTTTTGTAGGTTAAACATTCTATCATATATAGAATGGTGTTTCTAGTGTTCATTTCATTAATGAAAACTGTGAGGAAATATATTCGTCGACAACCTTTTTTCTATGACATAGACGAGACGAAAACCAATAGAACCAAACGAAAATTATGACTATAACGCGACTTAACAATAATAGCATTTCAACTTAGAACAGTGTGGTAGAATTTCTGGAACAGTAAAAATGAAGAGACGCCGAGAGTCCAAGCAGTGTTTTATTCTTGCCAGTAAGGGTTCAAGCTTACAGGATACTGTCTGTACGACACCAGAGCAGTTCTGATAAGAAGAACTACGT